>JAUTXW010003665.1:35000-62256 GCA_030620095.1 Kuschelorhynchus macadamiae | reverse complement strand
ATCATCAATTTTGTTTTTTCTTATGGCCGCTGTATTCGATTTTAACAGTTTTGAAAAGAGTATTTCTTTAGCTTTTCAACGGTGTATCACACTTTGTAATTAGGTTATTACTAAAGGTGCAAAAAGTGCGTAGAGGAAATATTTAAACGTTTTTTGGAATTATCAAAGTAAAAAGTTAAAAATTAATAGTATTAAATAGCAATATATTGTAATTTAACATCCAGTTCTACAAAAAATCAGTAAAAACTACTTAATAACATAATTGATTCGTGCACAATGTTCACACATGTTCAAACTACCACCCGCATATAACACTAACATCTTTGCCCAAGTAGGCTTTGCGTTTGAAATAAGACTGTTTAAACATTTTTTCGAATTATCGATATAAATTAAAATTTAATAGTTTCAAATAGCAATATTTTTAAATTGGACAATAAATTCTGCATAAAATCAGTAAGTTCTACTCAGTAACATTAATACTATGTGCACTGCACATAATGTACCCCGAAGAACGACTGTCGACAGAACTTCTTTTCAAGCGCTGCATTGATTAGAAGCTTGCTAGGGTTAGCCAATTTTAAGAATCGCAACAGAAAGTATGCAAGTATGACAAGGAATGGAATAGGCAAATATTAGAATATTTTAATGAAAATCTGGTTTTTTCCATAAGAAGAATTGAAACAGAACTTCACATTCTGAAGTCAACCGTTCATGGCGATTTAAAAGTACTAACCTTACAAGAATTAACAGAAAATCAGTATGAACTACCTACTCAATAAAATTAATAAAAAAATGCTACATAATACTAGGATTAAAAATGTTGACCGTTTTTTTCTATGCAGTGTCCGCATTTCCTTTCAACTGTTCGGATTACCCGTTGAATGGTATTTCTATTTATATTTTCTAGAATATTTCGGGTTCGCTGCTCAAGAACTTGCCTATTTTCTGGGGGGTCAAATTCGTATATTTCATTTTTCGCACATCCCCATAAATAAAAATCCAACGGCGTGATATCCGGGGATCTAGCTGGCCAGCGGACAGGACCACTGTTGGATCTTACGTTTTCACCAAAAGTTGTTGTTAAAAAGGTTTGTACATCCCTGCTACTATGTGCAGGACAACCGTCTTGCTGAAACCACAAGCTATTAAACTGATCATCTGGCACAGCTTCTCGAATGGCAGGAACTATTTGATTCTGTAACATGGCAAGGTATCTTGGACCTGTCAGTGTCTGATCAAAAATAAAGGGACCAATGAGACGATTTCCTAAAAAGTAATGGAAAATATTGAATTATAAGCAATTCAATTAGACTATGTTTATCTTACCAAGCATCCCGCACCACACATTAAAACCAAATCGCTCTTGCAGCCTGCGTGGATCGCGTAGTTGCGGATTTTCAATAGCCCAATAATGGTGATTTTTTTTATTAAAAATGCCACAGTTTGTAAAATGAGTCTCATCTGACCAAATGACTTTATTGCAAAAAGCGGGATTTTCTCGACATCTATTGATATACCAATTACAAAAAACAATTCTTCTTTCGAAATCACCTGCTTGAAGTCCTTGCACAATTGTTGGCTTGTAAGGACGATATTTAGTTACTTTTAAGACGCCATGAACGGTAGATTTTGGAATTTGAAGTTCTGTTTCGCTTCTTCTTGTAGATGAAGTCGGATTTTCATTAAAATATTCTAGGATTTGCCTATTGCGTTGCTTGTGCAAATCTTATTAAAACTGCCAAACTCAAGCAAGTTTCTAACCAGCGTTTGAAAATAAGTTCTGCCAGGCTGCCATCTTTCGGGGTACGTGTCAAAATACACATCCATGGCCCTGTTTGCATTTCTTTCATTTTTAATATAACACACTAACATATCAAACATTTCTTCATTAGAAAAGTTTAACGCCATTGTAATCCTTATTAAAACAGCGATTAAATATTAAATAAAACGTAAACGTTGCATTTTTGACAGATTAAAAGCATTCTATTATTTCAAAACCAAAGCCTACTTGAGCAAAGATGTTAGTGTTATCTGCGGCTGGTCATTTGAACATTTGTGAACATTGTGCAATGTTATTAAGTAGTTTTTACTAATTTTTTGTAGAACTGAATGTTGAATTACATATTGCCTTTTAACACTATTAATTTTTAATTGTTTACTTTGATAATTCCAAAATACGTTTAAATATTTCCTCTACGCACTTTTTGCACCTTTAGTAATAACCTAATTACAAAGTGTGATACACCGTTGAAAAGCTAAAGAAATACTCTTTTCAAAACTGTTAAAATCGAACACAGCGGCCATAAGAAAAAACAAAATTGATGATGGTTCTAGAAAATCGAAACGTTGTATGTAAAATCTGACTTAATAGGTGCACTACGTAAAAAGTTGCCTTAAAAATGTTCTTACAGATTTTGAAAATTTTCATAAATAAATAAATTATAGGACTTTTTCGAAAATGCAGTTTTTTTGCTTTTTCAAAATATCTCAAAAACTAAAAAAGATAGAATCGCGAGCAAAACGGCGTTAAATTACAAACATAATTCTCTAAAACTTTCTCCATTTAAACGTCTTTGTAACTATCACGGTTTCCGAGATCCCAATACTGTCATAACCAATTTCGGACACACTGTATATATTGCGTTCACCATATCATCAGGAAAAAAAGGTATGCATGTTAATATCGTTTTTATTTTTCAGGATTTTTAATGGTACACAGTTTAATTTTACTCATGTTTTTAAATTTTGACAATTTTTATGATATTAATACGGGGTTTCTCGCAAATTTTCAGATGCATTGGATCCAGTAGCTACTTATTTATTTTATTAGGGACCACCAAAATGTTAACCTAAGTTTAGGCTTTAAAAACTTTGCATGATTAGAATTAAAAAGGATGAAATAATTTTTTTTAAATAAATCCTGCTTCAAAAACCGCACTAAAAAGTAAAAAATTATATTTTATTCCATATTGGAAATTTGATTTATGAAGTCGGTGACAAAGTAATATAAACGGTGTCTATTTAATGTGGTATATATACTCAATATATAAATATGTGTTTGTGATTAAGTAGTTAAGAATTAATTTAACGCCAACTTCATAAAGTGAAATTTTTAATGTAGAATAAAATATTATATTTTACTTTTTAATAACCACTTTTTTTAAGTCGATTCCATTTTTCTATAAAAAATTTGATTAGTTTCATAAACTTAGCGATCTACTTTTTATCACTAATTTGTCAATACAAATTATTAAACAAAAAGCTCTCAAATGCATAAAAAATGCACTTTAGATTTTTATTCATTTGGCGTCGTAACTGGCGTTCGAGGTTTTAGTATTTTTAACGATATGGTGCCTAAACTGTAAGGCTAACTTAAATTTGTTAGAAGAAAATGCCGTGCAAAAACTCACTGATCTGTATGTATACCACGTATTTCTCTATAAGTCACCTATAAAACAAAAAAACGATGGTAGTAAATAAATTCAAAATGTACATACACGCACACACGTACACAAACGTAATACATATTGACACCTTTTGTCGAACAAAACAAAGATGGATATCGGGAATTCTTATCACAAACGAATATTAATTTTTGTACAGAGTGACAAATTATATTAAAACAATTAGGATATTAGATATTTAATAAAAATTGTTAATACCACTTTTTATAAATTTAAAAATTGCCCCATATGATTTAACTAGTATATTTATGTTTAGGAACAAAGGAAAGTAGTTTTTAAGGTATTAGACTTTAGGTCGGATATACAGGTTGTTCAAAGAATACAAAAAAGTGGATTTTAAAAACTAAAAATTGCTGAAAATAGTATTTTTGTGACGGCAGTTTTAAAGGCCACAAAAAATTGTAAATAAAAGCAAAGTAGTTTTTTCATATTACTTATAGTTAAGGAGATATTTAAGGTCAAACGCAGAAAAAGAATTCAATTTTTTGATAAAAAAAAGTATCCTATTTGTTGCATACTTTGTGATATATTGCCAATTTTATGATAATTTAGATCGCAAAATAAGGAAAAATACCACAGTATAATCATCTATAAATAACATGACACTAGTTTTATTAGGATGTCATTAAATGACTTTTTATGCCATGTCACGCTCGACTCCAACAAAATTTTAAGACAATTTGTTAAGTAAGTGTTTTCGATACTGATTTTTTAAACAATTTATCAGCCCGCCATTTTATTTCGCCATATTGGATTTTTACTAAAATGTGAGCAGTTTTTTCCTATATCTGATATTTGAAAATTGAACAAAATTTGAAGTCGCCTTGGTAAAAAAGATCCACACACACCTCCTTTTTAGTATAAGGCTTGTAAAGGTGTCACGAAAAAAAGCAATTTTTGTGGTATTGAGAAATCTGTAACCAATTAGTATTACTTAAATACATTTGAATTATACTCTTAATTTGTTAAAAAAATTTCTATGGATAATTTTTAAATACTCTATTATTTTTAAGCAGAAAATATACTTTTCGTTTATATACTGCTAAAAGCAACCATTTTTCGGAGTTTGATATTTAAATATGGGGTCATAATTTTAGAATTGACTAATAAAATTCTTTTATGGCCCATATAATAGGATATAAAATCCAGAGTGCCAGTAGTAGTAATAAATAATAGATTTGTTACTAGGGGCCTAGGTGGTATATATTTTCTATAATCCCGCAAAGCTGCAAAGCAAAAAAGTTTTACAATTTCGATGTATTGTAATTGAATCTTTTAAGTTTCAAGAATCAATACTTAGGTAGATGACAAAACCGTCATTAACGTAATAGGCGTAATAACAAAGAGATCTAATATCTTGTGCTGTTTCATTCATAAACTCGTGTATGTTTTGATCCAATAATTAAATAAACGTGTACTGCAAGTAAGTGTGACAAAGAATAAAATATCTCTCCTCCTTTTCGGGCACCAGAAAAGACAACATTATAAGGTTATAATGATAGACTTCTTTTCTTCTTGCCTTTGACATATAATATGCCAATTAAATATTAGAAATATTTATTTCTTAACTTATTTGTATAACAATCGCCAATCCAAATTAAAATTTATTATTACAGCGGGAGCGGGCATATTTAATAAAATCCCTAATCTAATTTTACATTATGCTTAAAAACGTATACCTAAGCTCATTTATTTTTTACTTCCCTCGTATTGTAATCGTGAAAAAATCGCCCTCCTAGATTGTTTCAAATCGTTACGTTTCAGGGTGGATGCCGAAAAACATGTTTTCTGAATTCCATCGGTCTCTGTGTCTGTCTGTCGGTCGGTCTGCTGTTCGAAGCATAGCCAAAAAACCACTTACCCGATTGACTTCCAATTTTAGTCAAAACTTAAGGATAATATAGAGATGACCTGGTAATATTTTGGTAAAAATCCATTATGCCAGAACATGATGGCGGCCTAGTGAAACGTTAAGAAAATTATTACAAAAAAAACTAATCCAATTTACCTCAAATTTTGCACAAAAATCAAGCGTTACATAAGAATGAACATTTTGGTATGAACTATGAATATAAAATAGCAAAACAAAATGGTGGCCTAATAAAATATTTAAAAAATCAGCTTGAAAAACTGCTTATCCGATTAATTTCAAATTTTGTGCAAGCATTAGGTGTGATATATAGATATAAGCTGGTAAAGTTGTGGTACGGATTCAAGATGGCGGAACAAAATGGGGGCCAAATAAAATTTTAAAAAATTTAATACAAACATACCTTATTCAATTAATTTTAAATTTTGCAGAAAAATTAAATGCGAGAATGGGATAAACTGGTGCGAATTCAACATTACGTAACAAAATGGTGATGTATGTTAATGAAAAAAACTACTTATTGAATTTATTTTAAATTATTTTATTATTAACACACGCGAAGCCTATAAATAACTAGGAGCAAGAAGATAAAGTGCGGGACACGAAAGAAAACCGGGCGGTCCTTAAAATAGAGGTTTATAGTCTTAAGCAAGCGGAAAAGTAAAATTTGTCTACGCAAATAAATTTTATGTTATTTTATTTGTTGTAATAGTTTGCCGCTTCGCCTATAAAGTGCGCCTATAAAGCGGAAAATTAATCGAGGATTTAATAAAGCGGAAAATTAATCGAGGATTTAGTAAATTTCGCACTTGTCCACTTGTAATTGGGATGTGCCTAGAGTCTCCATGCACTTGCCGCTAGAAGGTTCTAGCTATTTCCAGTGGCGCTTATACATTTCATAGTTATACATAGTTATAGAGGCCTGTACTAGAGAAGCTGAAAATAATAGTTTGACTATTCCAATTCAAAATCGAACAGAACGCGCTGCATTTTACACTGGTGTTTCGGAAAGTAGTGTAAGAAAAATTCAAAAAGAACATAATGATCGCTCATGTTCTACTTCACCTTTAAAATCTCCTGGTAAAAAAAGACCCCGATTATCACACAAAGATAAAATTGCGATGGTGATTTTCAAGAAATTCGACGAACAATAGAGGATTTTTATATAAATTTGAAGAAGGTTCCGAGCTGCAAACCCCTACTTGGTGCTGCAAAGAACAAAATAGATTTTCCGTACGAGTATAAAACCTTAAATCGGATTTTATGATCAAATGGTTTTGTTTGGCGCCAGTGCCAAAATAAACGAAAATTGCTCATTGAGAGACCAAATATTTTTCACTGGCGGGTGAAATATCTATCTATCAGCTGTAAGGCAATATAGGCAAAAAGGACGCAATATTGTGTATCTAGACGAAACCTGGGTAGATAATGATATGACAGTGAACAAATGCTGGCAAAGTGAAAGTGTTACAGGTGTTGTTCAGGGAATCCGCTCTAGTAGTCGCTTTATTATAGTTCATGCTGGTTCAGAAGCCAGATTTGTTCCAGAGGCTGCTTTAGTTTTTCGCTCGGGATTAACAACTGGAGACTATCATGGACAAATGAATAGAGATAATTTTGAAAAGTGGTTGCTCGAGAAGCTTCTACCTAACATTCCTCCCAAATCAGTCGTGGTAATGGATAATGCGTCTTATCATTCTCACGTAGAAGATAAAGTGCCAACTAAATACTCTTCAAAAGCTCATATGATATCGTGGCTCAAATCGAACAACCTTGTATGTGATCCAACATGGAGAAAATATAAATTATATGAAGTAATATCAGCCAACAAGCCTAGAGAAAAACAGTATAAAATTGGCGGTCTTTTACGTAACCTCGGTCATACACCTTTAAGGCTGCCTCCATACATGAGCGACCTCAACCCTATTGAACTTGCATGGGCAAGAGTAAAAAAATATATTCGAGAGCGCAACACCGGTGAACTTTCAATTAAAAATTTAAATAAAATAACATTAGAAGCGATTGACTCAATATCGGTCGAAAATTGGAAATCATATGTTAAACATGTTCGTTCTATTGAAGATAAATACTGGGAAGTAGATGGCAAAATTGAAACGGTTATTGATGATTTAGCTATCACACTGCGATCTTCAAGTAGTGACGACGAAACCTCATCATTTTCAGAGGAAGACAACGATTTAGAAGGAATCGAACCATTAGAATCACAGCCGTCAACTTCAAAAATTTCTTAGTTTTTTTTCATATATTTTGTAAAATTGTTCATAAAGTAGCTGTCAATAAACTGCTTCAAAAATATTTCTGTTCAATACCGGGTGTCAAAAAATATCTAATATTGCAATTAATATTTGAAAAACTACAGAACTCATATTTTTCCAAAATTAACACATCAATGTAGTTATGTGTAGGGGAGCCAGCACTGATTCCAGTGAACAAGATTTATCAAAATTTTAACTTATGCAGTTCGACTTTGGGCTATTCGGGTATGCCTGTCATATTACTTTGTACAGAGGGTGTCATTGTGAGGTACTATACAGGGCGTTTCCTAATTGCGTGCTAATATTAAAGGGGGGTTATTTTTGGACCTTTTTAAGAAAAAAGTTTAATATGAACCTAAAAGTCTTAACTTTGGAGATACAGGGTTTTAAAAAAACACTTTTTTAAAATCCTAATTCTGATGCTATTATAGATAAATAACTGTGTGAAATTTGATACATGTCTTTTATGCATAAAAGGGCATTTTTTATTAACAATCAATTTTTGAAATTTCTACCAGTGGCGTGCATATGTAATTAACCTGGGTAAATCTGTATGCTCCTTAATGCATAGAAGACGTGTATCAAATTTCATGCAGTTATCTACCGTAGCATCAGAATTGGAATGAAAAAAAATGTTTTCTTTTTAAACTTTACCATCCTGTATCTCAAAAGTTAAGATTTTTAGGACATAAAAACATCCCCTTTAACATCAGCATGCAATTAGAGAACGGCCCGTATAGTAATTCACAATGATGGCCCCTGTATAAAGTAATATGACAAACGGAGACAGACGGCCACTTTTGGCATATCAGAGTAGCCCAAAGTCGAACTGCATAAATTAAAATTTTGATAAATCTCGTTCACTGGATCTGATGCTGGCTGCCCTTGTAAAATCTGGACTTGTAAATCGTGTATCGCTATACTGGGTGGTCCAATAATAGTGGACGTAGGCAGTAGCCCGGGAACAGTTAATGACAGAACTCAAGAAAAAATATATTTTTAGGTAAATCGATCAAGAAAAATCAAAATTAAATCATTTTAATATTCGAAAGTTCGCCGTTTTTGCAACACAAAGGATATATAGAAGTGCGGTACACGAAAGAAAACAGACAAATATAGATAAAGGTTCATTAAGCATAGTTACATTTTTTAATTATCTGAAGTCCGTATAGTCAAAAAGGAGTGTCATATGATTTAAAGAACGACGGGACACCACTGGTTTAAAGAGATTTCTGGGCCGACCTTCCTAAACCGATTGACTCCGCCCGGTTTTCTTTCGTGTCCCGCACCTTATGCATCACTGCCACATAAGTGCAGTGCATGACAAATACATTTTTGAACAATTATCCTAGTAATCCAATCGCTGCCTCATCTGCGTTTTCACCAGAACAACATTCAACCAAATTAATACATTTCGTAGTTATAGAACCTAATTTAGTATCAAAGCAGGGAACACAGCAGATGCACATGTTTTTAACAGTTCCTACATCGATGGATTCGTCTATTAAAATACTAAATTTACTAGGTACATATACTAAATACAAAAACATTCTTGATAAAAGTGGTACATTTGGTTCTTGACATTTTTGACAAAGTTTTCGCGTTTTAAAATGTCTAAATAGTTTTTTAGCAAATTATTAAATCGAACGAAATTATGGTACAATTATTTATGATGGTGCGTTCACTGACTGTTAATGAACTAGGGTAGAAATTATAGTACAATTCCATAATTATGGTACGTCTGGCATCGCAGCCTCCAGTCCGCATGTAATAATTTCGCTATCACCACATTTTTTGTCTCTTTTAAGTAACCCTGTTTTACGGTACTATACGTCCCTAACAATTATTTAGAGACACCCTATATGCAATGAATATTTTTGCGTGCACAGTTTCCGTAGCCCAAGACGGCGACCCACATCGACCAGTGGCGGCTTCTCCTAAGGGTCATTTGGTCAATGACCTACCAAAATTATCTGATTCACATTTCAAACATATTTCAGCTTATTGCAATTTTCTCGTTATTTTCAACCAAGTATCGGATACAATTCCACGCCGCCGGCCGGCGCCCCTTCCCTAATATTATAACTAAATTCTTAGCCATTACATCGCCGTCCGTACTAATATTTCCAAGACGACCGTGACGCGACGTTACTGCTGCTGCATGCTGTCTGGGACTGGCTGGGTCAGGCTGACAGCGTTGCCAACTTTGTTACATGGCATTCCACCAGAAACACTGTCAAATCCCACTAGAAATCCACTAAACAGAAATCTAAAATATCACTAAATTCCCCTAAGAATATTTTACTATTAGGAAACTGTATTATCATCTATTTTTTCATTTTAAATTGTCGACGCCATCTGTATGGTATAGCGTGGACTTGCAAAACATTTTCTAAACTGCCGGCAGGATAAAGAAAACGAAATTAAGAAGGTATTGCACTAAAAATAAATTAATATTATGAAAACCAAAACAAATTCAATAAAGTACTTAACCTAAATGCTTGTTATAGCCAAGTAAAACAGTCTTTTTATATACATACATAAGTAACTGTAAAAAATATGAAAACAAAAAACATAAGAAAATTTTCCAAGCAAAGCAAGGAACTAATGATTCTTAGATATAACAACAAAAATGATTTACATAACGCATTAAATTACCTAAACTTCTAAAACAGAACTGCAGAAGCAACTTCAATAAATATGCCTAATAAATCTACATCTTTATAAAGATTATACTCAGGAACCATATCACATGGTCGATGGTCTCATTTGTTTTTATTTTTTGAATAATATCATTTGGTATTGTATAGCTATCAAAGCACGGTTGTATGCTTTTAAGCAGTGTTACCAACCTTGTTAAAAGACATTCTACTAGAAACCCTGTCAAACCCCACTAGAAATCCACTAAATAGAAATCTAAAATATCACTAAATTCCGCTAAAAATATTTTGCTATTAGGAAACTGTATTATCATTTTGTCAGCGCCATCTGTGTAGTATAGCGTTGACTTTGTAAAACATTTTCAAAATTGCGGGCCGGATAAAGAAAACAAAATTAAGAAAACACAGTCATTTTAATATCATTAGGTATTGCACTAAAAATAAATTAATATGTATTTTCAAAAACCAAAACTAAAACAAATTCAATAAAATACTTAACCTAAATTCTAGTTATAGCCAAGTAAAACAGTCTTTTTAAATACATACATTAGTAAATGTACAAAACATAAAAAAATATGAAAACAGGAAAAATTTCCAAACAAAGCAATTTTATCTAATGATTCTTAGGTATAACAACAAAAAGTATTTACATAACGCATTAATTTAACTAAATTACTATAACAGAACTTAAATAAATATATCTAATAAATCTACATCGTTATACTCAGGAACCATATCAGATGGTTGATAGGTTTCATTTGTTTTTATTTTTTTAACAACATCATTTGGTATCACATAGCTATCACAGCACCGTTGTATGCTTTTAAGGCCACACCTTATGTAAATCAAAGAAAGTAAAGTATCAAAATTTAGCCGATTTCTAATTTTATTTTTAATTAAGTTAAGTTGGCTAAACAACCTTTCAACCTCGGCATTTGAATGAGGCAATACCAAAAGTTCCAAGGCAAAGGAGGCTATTTTTTGAAATGGATTATCATCATTTGCATCCTTAAAATTGGCAACTTCGTACCAAAAATGCTTGGTATTTTTTGTTTCATTCCATTTTAATAAGTGGATTTTTCTCCATTCAGCTTCAATTATCTCAATATCTGTTTCAGTTTTTGAAAAATATCTTAATAATGGCACTATAGATTGCTTATTATGGCTTAGTGTGTTTGAAACACTTATATTTGAAATTTTTTCCAAAATATCAAAATTACTCGGGAGCCTCTGTATTATTTCTTTTATTAAACTTACTATAAAGTTTAGCGACCTTTGCCTTAGTACTTTCTCTTCATCTGGCAAAATAGCCTTTTTTTCCCGCATATTCGTCAAGGTATTTTCAAAATTATACCCTAAATAACATCTGCGATCTATAAAGTCTTCTATTTTGTCTTTAAAAATGTCTATTTTGACATAGGGTAATTTAATTTTTGAGACCAGTGTGTCCAACAAATTTTTAAGTTCCGCTAGAAGTTTTGTGGGGTCAGCATTATTGGATTCAAACAATTTATTAACCCTCTGAACCTCCACCAAAACATTTTTTAATAATGACATAAAAGCATAATTTTTTTCATCATTATAAATAGCAAAAAGTGTCTCTGCTGTATAACACCGTTCCTTATTTCTTACCATACCAAAAAGTGTCTTTAATTCAAGCCATTGATCTAGTATTCTGGATACTGAAGACTCTATGGACAGCCATCGGGTCTGACATGCTTGTATAATTTTTTTGGGATCATGGCCATCATTTATAGTTTTGAATAATAATTTGTATTCTTCTTGTCTCATTGATGATCTAGCAAACCAATCGTATGTTTCTCGAATTAAAAACTCAATGTTTCTCGGCAGGTGCTCAGCTGCTGCTGAACTGACGGCTAGTTGTAAGGAGTGGCATACACACCTAAAAAATCAATAATGTACAGTTATGAAAATGAATATAAAAACTTAGTTTATAAACTTAAATCAAGACTCTTCTAAGCTACTAACTTTATTAATACCAAATTAGGAACATCTTCTTTTAATTTCTTATGGACCCCATTATTAATGCCCACCATAACAGCTGCATTATCAGTGCCTATACCTTTTAAATTATTTAATTTAAGCTTATGTTTCTCTAATGTTGCCTTGACCGCTGTAACAATAGCTTCGGCATCCACATTTGTTAGTTCAGGCATGTCAAGAAATGTCTCAACAACTTTATTTTGGCTTTTACTATAATATATTATTATAATTCCCAAATATTTTTTAATATTTATATCTGTAGACTCGTCTAACAATAAACTATATGGAGCTTCCCCAATGTCATTTCTTAAATTTCTGATGAAATGAGGAGCTATGACATTTTTAAGAATATTAGTACATTTAGTCCTATGTATACTGAGTGCATCAGCAGCAGAGTGTCCTCTAAATGAATTCTTACATATATTGCTTAAATGGTCACATACATTTATTGAGGTATGACGTGCAACGTACAAAGCTATTCGTGCTTCAACTTGTTTTTGTTCAAAAATTTCTGAATCCTTCTTAAATGGGATTTTTGGTTGTGTTTTGCCAAAGACAATTTTGGTATTTGCCTTATGTTTTTTAGCAACACTGTGGGCTTTAAGGTCAGCATATCTATTTTGAAGAATGTTACCACATGCTTTACATTTCGCAGTGCGCCCTTCTGTCGATTCCACCACAGTAAGCCATTCTTTAAAACCTGGGTCTTTTAACCAGGTATCTCTAAATTTTTGTTTGTAGGTTTTGGGCATCTGAAAAATATCGTATTTATTTTTGTTTTATATTATGTTTACCTATTATATACCTTGACTTGACTCTAAAATCGCCAAACTCGGTCAAAACCAATAAATATAAAATATAAACAGAAGTGGCAGAAATGACAGATGACAAATCATGACATGGCGTATGCCGCGCCGTTGACAAATTAATCAAACGACAATCCGACAATGAAAAATTGAAGGCGCTTACTCAAGTGGCGGGTTGCCTAAACCAAAATATAACTTTGCCTGCTCATTTATATTATAAAATTTGTCAATTTACGACCGCTCTACAAAATTTCTAAATTTTACTAAAAATTCCACTAAAAATTGTCATCCCCACTAGAATTTCCACCATAGTGGATTTTGATGACATCAATCCACTAAATGACTATCAAACCCACTAGATCTAGTGGAAAATCTACTAAGTTGGCAACACTGCTTTTAAGGCCACACCTTATGTAAATCAAAGAAACTAAACAGCGTTGCCAACTTTGTTACATGGCATTCCACCAGAAACACTGTCAAATCCCACTAGAAATCCACTAAACAGAAATCTAAAATATCACTAAATTCCCCTAAGAATATTTTACTATTAGGAAACTGTATTATCATCTATTTTTTCATTTTAAATTGTCGACGCCATCTGTATGGTATAGCGTGGACTTGCAAAACATTTTCTAAACTGCCGGCAGGATAAAGAAAACGAAATTAAGAAGGTATTGCACTAAAAATAAATTAATATTATGAAAACCAAAACAAATTCAATAAAGTACTTAACCTAAATGCTTGTTATAGCCAAGTAAAACAGTCTTTTTATATACATACATAAGTAACTGTAAAAAATATGAAAACAAAAAACATAAGAAAATTTTCCAAGCAAAGCAAGGAACTAATGATTCTTAGATATAACAACAAAAATGATTTACATAACGCATTAAATTACCTAAACTTCTAAAACAGAACTGCAGAAGCAACTTCAATAAATATGCCTAATAAATCTACATCTTTATACAGATTATACTCAGGAACCATATCACATGGTCGATGGTCTCATTTGTTTTTATTTTTTGAATAATATCATTTGGTATTGTATAGCTATCAAAGCACGGTTGTATGCTTTTAAGGCCACACCTTATGTAAATCAAAGAAACTAAAGTATCACAATGTATTCCTAATTTTAATTTTAATTAGGTTAAGTTGGCTAAACAATCTTTTGACCTTAGTATTTTACTGAGGTAATACCAAAAGTTGCAATGCACAGGAAGCGATTCTTTGCAATTGATTGCATCCTTAAAATTTTCATACTAAATGCATTATAAAATTTGACAATTTACCACCACTCACAAAATTTATAAATTTTACTAAAAATTCCGCTAAAAAATGTCATTCCCACTAGAATTTCCACCATAGTGGATTTTGATGACATCAGTCCACTAAATGACTATTAAAATCACTAGATCTAGTGGAAAATCTACCGAGTTGGCAACGCTGAAACTAAAGTATCACAATGTATTCCTAATTTTAATTTTAATTAGGTTAAGTTGGCTAAACAATCTTTTGACCTTAGTATTTTACTGAGGTAATACCAAAAGTTCCAATGCACAGGAAGCGATTCTTTGCAATTGATTGCATCCTTAAAATTTTCATACTAAATGCATTATAAAATTTGACAATTTACCACCACTCACAAAATTTATAAATTTTACTAAAAATTCCGCTAAAAAATGTCATTCCCACTAGAATTTCCACCATAGTGGATTTTGATGACATCAGTCCACTAAATGACTATTAAAATCACTAGATCTAGTGGAAAATCTACCGAGTTGGCAACGCTGCAGGCTGAGAAATAGTCCCCAACAGTTTTAATGGATTATGGAGATCTAACGGCAAAGAAAACAGAGAGGTAAATATAGGCTTTTTTAAGTAAGAGCGAGAGTAAAAATCGTTTTTAAAAGATGCATTGAAGTCGACCGCGCGGTCGGTCGGGCTGGATCGATCGTATTCGATTTTTCAGTTCGGAGTTCGGGATACGTAATCTTATCCCATGTTGCTTTTGTTTTGTTTACGTTACCGAGTGTTACAGGTTACAGTGTTAGATTATTTTATTATTCAAAATAAAATAAAAATATGTCTGTTGTGCGAAACATTTTTTCTCTGAAAACAGCTGGGGCTTTTAATCACGCACGCCGCATTGAATTTAAAGAAAGTGGAACGCCTGTTCCAAACTTAAATATCAAGCATACGACCAAGGACGGGGAAAGGATATTAACACTGTTGCTATGGCAACGCAATGGTGACTATCGGTAAGCCAAATAGAGATGGGAGCAGCATAAAACTGCTGCTGCAGGCGCTTGTCTTGTTCAATATATATATATATATATATATATATATATATATATATATATATATATATATATATATATATACAATGTGTCCCAAATTTGGCTTACATGCATTGCTATCTCGTAAACCGCTATAGCTACAGGGTGGGTTAAATTAGGAAAGTTTTAGAGAATTTTATTACAAATTTGATGACGTTTTGAAGTTTAGGATATCTTTTGTGGTTTTCAAGATAATTGGGAAAAATCAAAATGGTGCATTTTCAACTTTTGCCCGTAGCTTCTAAACGACTCGTATTAAGGTTTTATGGTTTATACATTATTAGGGCACTTTTATTAGAGGAACATTATGCAGGTAAAACGAAGTTTCTAACTTCAATTGTTTTTGAGATATTGGCATCAACTTTTTATTTTCTTACCGATGCCATATTGGATTATTGTATTTTTGGAAAGATCTTTTTAAGAGCTTTCCAATGATGTATAACAAGGTAAGATTATTATTTTTCTTGAGCTCTAAAAACCAAAATAATTGTTTTTTTTTAAGTAGGCTTTGATTACGCATGGCGGCCATAATGAAACAAAAGAATGCCGCATGTCAACAATCATTTTGTGTTCCTGAATAGTACTTGTTATCATTTTCTCATTGTGCCGAGTTTTTACAAAGTTTATTTGAGTTTCTTATACTACTTAAAATGGAGGGTAATTATTCCAACGAAGAGAATTTGGATATGATAGAACTTTATTTTAAAGCAAATAGAAATACACAAGCAGTTGCGCGTTCATACGAAGAACAATTTCCAGACCGACATCAACCAAGCCAAAGGCATTTCAGATTTCTAATTGTAAACTTGTTCGCTTATGGGTAAAAATATTAATTCAACCATCGATGTTTCAGATTTTCAACTAAGATATTATACTAACAGTAAATACCTAGTGACTAAAATGTAACTATCACACTATTGAAAATACCTAAACTAAATTTAAATTAACACATAAAAAAAATATAAGTTACACCACATGCCTCCCTCCATTTTCCACACATTTTTGACATTTCTCCAATACCTTCCGTGTAACCCTTCTTAAGGTGTTCCTGTTAATATTAGCAAAAACATCTCGGACTCTGTCTTCTAGCTCTCTGAGACTTTCTGGCGGAGGAAATTCGTAGACCTCATTTTTTGCGTATCCCCATAAATAAAAATCGGGAGGAGTAATATCCGGTGACCTTGCCGGCCAAGCAACAGGGCCATTATTAGCGATAATATTTTCCCCGAAAGTATTTCTGAGGACCGCCATCACCTCTCTGGTACCGTGAGCCGGACAGCCATCTTGTTGGAACCATATATTTTGCAGGTCGTTTGGGGGAACAGAATTTATAACTTCTGGAATAATTTGTTCCCGTAATAGTTGCAAATATCTGTTACCCGATAAATTTTCTTGGAAAATGAACGGCCCAATCAAACGGTTATATAAAATACAAATTGTTATGAGTGATTTAAAGCAGAAGTGCATTGTTTGGAATTACCTATAATGCCACACCACACATTGAACCCAAATTTTGTTTGTAAACGTCTTTCTTCTAAATTATGAGGATTCTCGGTGCCCCAGTAATATGTTTATTGAAAATTCCACAGTTTGTAAATCGTGTTTCATCTGTCCAAAGTACTTTAGAATGAAAGTTGGGTATTTGCTGGCATTTGTTGATGAACCATTCACTAAACGTGATTCTTCTAGCAAAATCATTTACCTGAAGACCCTGTACAATAGTAGGTTTATAGGGATGAAAGTGAAGTTTTTTCAAGACTCGTTGGACGGTTGATTTGGGAATTGCCGTTTGTTCTTCAATCTTTCTTACTGAGGTTGTTGGGTTGTCCCTGACACTTTCTATTATAGCTGCGTTTCTTGCTTCATTATCTATTGAATAGGTCTTTGGTTTCGGTTTCAAAAAAGACCCGTAGGCTAACAGGTTAACAATTAGAAATCTGAAATGCCTTTGGCTTGGTTGATGTCGGTCTGGAAATTGTTCTTCGTATGAACGCGCAGCTGCTTGTGTATTTCTATTTGCTTTAAAATAAAGTTCTATCATATCCAAAATCTCTTCGTTGGAATAATTACCCTCCATTTTAAGTAGTATAAGAAACTCAAATAAACTTTGTAAAAACTCGGCACAATGAGAAAATGATTACTATATAGTACTATTCAGGAACACAAAATGATTGTTGACATGCGGCATTCTTTTGTTTCATTATGGCCGCGATGCGTAATCAAAGCCTACTTAAAAAAAAACAATTATTTTGGTTTTTAGAGCTCAAGAAAAATAATAATCTTACCTTGTTATACATCATTGGAAAGCTCTTAAAAAGATCTTTCCAAAAATACAATAATCCAATATGGCGTCGGTAAGAAAATAAAAAGTTGATGCCAATATCTCAAAAACAATTGAAGCTAGAAACTTCGTTTTACCTGCATAATGTTCCTCTAATAAAAGTGCCCTAATAATGTATAAACCATAAAACCATAATACGAGTCGTTTAGAAGCTACGGGCAAAAGTTGAAAATGCACCATTTTGATTTTTCCCAATTATCTTGAAAACCACAAAAGATATCCTAAACTTCAAAACGTCATCAAATTTGTAATAAAATTCTCTAAAACTTTCCTAATTTAACCCACCCTGTAGCTATAGCGGTTTACGAGATAGCAATGCATGTAAGCCAAATTTGGGACACATTGTATATATATATATATATATATATATTTATATACAAATATATATATATATATATATATATATATATATATATATATATATATATATATATATATACAGCCGCTACTGATGTATAGAGGGGTGGGTGTTTCATGGACTCACGGCACTTCTAGGCCTTATTGAGTTCTTATATCTACCATTCTCTTTCCGAATCGTCAGCCAGCTTATTCATATAAAATAAGTAATTGGGACGTCTTCTTTGAAGATAGTTATAGTTATCCCGCGCTTTCCTCGAATGAATTTCTTGGTTGATAAGATAGTTGAAAATCATCGGGTATAAATATGAATCTATATTATCTTCTTGTTTGTAATCACTATGGTGTAAGTGTCACTTGCCTTCATATTGTGAGTCCTGTCTGCAGTGGCGGCTCTTCAACAGGATCATTTCGTCAATGACCCCCAAAAATATTTCAGAAAATAAATTAATATTATATTATTATTAGCCGCGCGCAGTGGTGCAAATGGTCTCGTTGCGTTCATTCGGCATAATAAAATATGCTATACTAAGCTAGGCTGGACAGTCCGAATTGCCCTGATTATCTTAAAGCTTGACGAAAGTACCCGAAGATTTCACAGCTACCGAGCGGCAGCCAAACGTGATAGCAAATAAAATATGAAATCGCGATTTGGGTCATCGGCCGGTCTCTTCTCATAATTCGATCGATCGGTCGCGGCATTACGTCGGCATGCGGAAGTTCAATTGTTCAGAGGTCGCTAAAGAGTGCTAACGAACTTAATTTTGAGAAAATAACCGAATTCTAGGTAAGTGGTCCCAATTTGCCAGAAGTTAGTATCGAGAAAACTAGTAAAGACAAAAATAAAGAGGTTCATCGAAACTTTCGCAAAAGTATGTACGATTTAGCTAATTGGATATGTGGTGTGACTCATTATTGTGTAAAAACGGTGTTAAAGACTTAAAACACTTAAAAGAAAAAATAAAAAAACATGCATTTTCTGCAGATCACATGAAATGTTCGGTGAACTATGCTGTGGTCATAAGTGTTCACGCACTCAGCTAGACACAGCTTAGAGAAAATCCCTTAGAGATTTTAATGAAAATGTATCCAAAAATCGTTATATTTTACACAAAATTATAGATTGTGTAAAATTTTGTGGGGCATTCGAGCTGGCACTACGTGGCCATGATGAAACGGCTCTGTCTGAAAATCCAGGGGTTTTTCGAGGGCTTATAAATTTTATTGAGGAATTGGGCCAAGATAGACTATCCGCTTTAGCAATGTTAAGTATCGAGAATAATTATAAAAAAAGGTTATAAAAGGAATGTGCGTGCAATTTTAACGAACTTGTCATTTAGCATTTTTCCAATTCTAAAGAACGAAGAGTAGCCCTGAACTTCCAGAGAATTTAAAGCTCAATTTAATGATAAGACCTCTAAATATAATTCACACAACAACACGAGCCGCCACTGACATTGACCTATCATACTGTAGATATAATGTGATTTATGTGTAGCATCATAACTGAGAATTTAATCACTCCTATAACCTTTTTATGAAAAAAATTCCCCGGTAATGAGAAATTTTACTAAAACCACTCTGTACAAACGTTTGTATTGCGCTGGGTAACACAAATCCGATTAAGAGTTAACCGCACCATAAACAGATTTGTCTTCAAAATAATTCTGGTAAACACAACACACAGCGAAAAGCCGCAAGCCTGTGTATGATACGTATTATGAATTACCATATTTCGTGGCTTTTGTTTACATAAATGGATTATCTAGCGACAGAACAGTTTAAAATAACATATCAAAAAAACATACATAAACGGGCTTATGAAAACTGTACTCCAGAAAGAAACGAAATTTTAAAAATCTTATTTTTGGCTTATTAAATATAGATTTTAAATAAAAAAATTGTTTCTAGTGCAATATGCATGCCATATTTGTGAGGTGAGACTTTAAACAACACATTTGTATATGAGTTACTATTATATTAGTTATTTTTTCCTTAATATGGCTCGTTCTCTTTTACCCCAGCCAGGTGATTTTATAGAAGTCAATAAACATTTTATTAGGAAAAATACAAAATATTAATAAAACTAAACATCTATAAATTCCTTATAAACCGAAATCTAAATGGTAATATATCCTTACATATATTTTGTTCCTAATAATAATGAGACTTAATTGTAATTAAACATACTAAGCATTCTCAAAAATGTCAAGAGCTTTCGAAAATTTATAATATATTCGTTTTTCTTTCACCAAAAGGTTAGGTTCTAGGGTAATTCCAATTATTTGGTCTACAGTAATGAAACTAACGTCAGATTCAACCAAATAAGAAACTTTGCGTTCACTATTTAAGCATTTTAAGGAAGTCACTTTAATTTCACCATCTTCGGAATCGATATCCTCTATTATACATGAATATCTAATATATAAATAGTCATTTTCTTCCCTCCTATAAAGGCAACTACCGCAAATATTCCTTTTTTTATTTGGTCATTTCCACAGGCTCCAGTTCTTCAAACTCTTCTCTTTCTTCATCCCATGGACTATCGTCAATCTCTGCATATAAAAATATAATATTATTACCTTTGACTAAATTAATAAACATTTGTTTTTGAAATAACACCTTTCCTTCAAGATTAAAAAAAGCTATTGTTGCACCAATATTTAAAAAAGGCGACACTGAAATACCAGAAAACTATAGGCCTATCTCCCTACTGCCAGTTGTTTCGAAAATATTTGAAAAGTGTATGGCACTAAGATTGGTGAGTTTTTTTGAAACTAATGGTCTTTTCTCAAACTGCCAATTTGGCTTTCCACGGGGAAGGAGTACAACCATGGGCATCCTGGACCTAATTTCTTTTATAATAGAGACCTTCCATAGCAAAACGTATGGCACAGTCCTGTTCTGTGATCTCAGCAAGGCTTTTGACTGTGTTGATCGCAGTATCCTCTTGAAAAAGTTACAGTATTACAACTTCTGTAATGATAGTATAGAGATGCTTACATCATACCTGAGTAATAGAACTCAGATGGTGAGGTGTAAGGGAGCGTTTTCGGCGGAGAGAAGTGTTAATATTGGTGTTCCACAGGGCTCAATCCTGTGCCCAATTCTCTTTTTAATATATATCAATGACCTACCTACCAACAGTATATTTAAATACACTCTATTTGCTGACCACACGACTTTATCTTTTGCTGATAAAACATTAGAGAACTTTTTGGGAGGATCTGTGGCTGCGCAGGACGAAGCTGAGGTGTGGTTCTGCTCTAACAGGCTGTTGCTCAACAGGGCTAAAACGGGTAGAATGGTATTTTCTCTGCGACCCTGAGAATGACGACCATAAGTCTCAGGCAAAATTTTTGGGAGTCTTGCTACACTCAGGGCTTCAATGGGGTCCACACATAGATGCTGTTGCTGGTAGGTTAAATCAGGGAATATATGCTCTACGGAACTTATCATCCTGTGTTTCTCCAAACATCTTAAATAGCTTACTTTGCTCTTTTCCAGTCGCATGTCTCATATGCAATCCTCACTTGGGGACACTCTTTGGGAGTTCATAGACTGTTTGCCCTCCAAAGGAGAGCAGTGAGGATTCTCGCTCATCTGAATTACCGGGATGATTGTAGGGATGTCTTTGCTTCATTGGGAATACTTATCGTACCATGCTTATATATTCTGGAAAATCTTTTATTTGCCAAACGGAGCACAACCTACCTGACTCATGATGAAATACGTGAGTATGATACAAGAAATAAAAGGGACCTTGTACCCCTTTACTGGCGTCTGAAGAGGTGTCAGGACGGTCCTGGATTTTGGTCTATAAAATTTTTTAATGCCTTGCCTTAAACCTCAAGAACTTACCATATAAAAAATTTCGTAATAAAATAAAACATATACTTACTGTGCATTCATTTTATTGGTTTCAGGAGTTTTTAAATTTTACATTTTAGATGTGATATAATTACTGTGTAAATCGTTGTGTTGCTTTTGCAATTCAAGCTTTAATAATGTATGTGTATGTCATCACTTTAATAAATTAGGACCTATATGTTTACTAGAAATTAAGTTTATTGTGCTTTGTATTATAGTTTATCCTTTTACTTTGAATATATTGACGTGTGTAAACATTTTACTAGATGTATTTGACATGAATAAATAAATTGAAATTGAAATTGAAATGTTCCTTCACTCAGATTTGAACTTGATAATTCTTAATTTTGTCTCTTTCTTTTATGTTGCATGACCTTTTGACTTTCTTTGTTAATATCTGGTAATTTTCTAACTGGTATTTTTTTTTCCTTTCCCCTTAATTTTTTTTATTCCTTTCCACCTTTTTTTGTCTGATTCAAGTTAGAACATCTTCTGTCGTTAGGACCTCTCCGTATGCTAATTGTTTTAAGCGTGGTATAACTTTTTATACGGTGGGCTCAGAGGCAGAAGTTCCAGATGCCACGATGTCTAATTTTATTTTAGGATGCATTCCATGCGACGTTCTAAATATATTCATGAGTTCTTGCTTCGTAGGACTGACTAGGTCTAGGCTTTATTACAGGCCTCACTTATAGTTCGATTGGGTGTATCCTTAGAAATATTTCTGTGTAGAGGATCACATGATGATTGAGGTTCATTGTTATTAGTTATTGCATTTATCTGCAAGTCAACATCGTTATTATTAGTGCCATCAGTGGGGGCTGTAGGTGAAAATGTTTTTTCTCGATAAAACTTAAGCTGTTCGGAATCAAATTCTTTTTCAGGAAATTTGGAAGGATTCACGGGGTATACACCAGTACTCTCAAATCCCGAAATGATATTCCTAGATATCATAGATTCTTCCCAAGTTGCGGAAAGGAATTCGACAAACTTATTTTTTGCTAAACGACCGATATCTTGCCCCGTCATTTGTTTCCCGTAGGCAACCAATTTGCGATCCCATGTATACTTCACAGACTTGAAAACACATTTGTCTAATGGTTGAAGCCTATCAGTCAAGTGGCTTGGAAATTTTATTAACTCAATATTATTATTTATTGCGGCCTCAATAATTCTCACGCTTATATGACTACAGTGACCATCAAGTAAAAGTAGAGCTTTCTGTTGTGGCTTGTTTTGTTTTACCCAAAGTTGGTTTACATGAGGAATAAAACCATATGTGAACTGCGGCTCCCCCATCCATTCATTCTTACTAATAGCGTATAGCGTTCCTTCTAAAGCTTCAAAAAGGCGACATGGAACAACTTTCTTCTACGAAATTCATCAACGACGAACACTAAGCTACTCAGGAAAAAACACCTCGATCAGGCAAAATTTTGATTTTGCGATTTGACAAACCGTTTCCTCTTTACTTACTTAAGTATTTTAATCGTGAAAAATCACCATTTGAGATTTTTTTCAGGTTTCAGGGTCCCTAGATGCCGGAAAACATGTTTTATTAATTCCTTCGGTCTGTCTGTCTGTCTGTTTGCGGCATAGCTAAAAAACTACTTAACCCCATTGACAAAAATTATATGGAGATTACCTGGTAATATTTTCGTAAAAATCCGATATGTAGAAGCAAAATGGCAGCCTAGTCAATTATTAAAAAAATTATTACTAAAAAACTACTTATCCAATTTACCTCCTAATTTGCACAAAAATCAAGTATTACATAGTAACCAACTGGTGAAATGTTAGGAGGAATGTTGGTTGGAATTCAAGATGGCGTAACAAAATGGCAATCAAGTGAAATAGTTATAATCGCGAAAAAAATGTTTTTTTGTTAAAAAAATTATTATTAAAAAACTACCTATCCAATTTAGCTCATAATTTGCACAAAAATCAAGTATTACGTAGTAACCAACTGGTGAAATGTTGGTAGGAATTCAAGATGGCGGAACAAAATGGCGATCAAGTGAAAAAAATTCCAGGTTTTACATATATGTTTACGTTTTAGTGTCCCTAGATGCCAAAAAATTTGTTCTCTCAATTCTATTGGTCTGTCTGTCAGTTCGCAGCGTAGCTAAAAACTACTTACCCGATTGATTTTAAAGTTTGATAAAAAGATAAGGGTTATGTGCGGATGACTTGGTAATATTGTGGTAAAAATCCAATTGGGTGGAACAAAATGGCAGCTTAGTAAAATGTGTTACAAAGGAATCAACCTGTAATATTTTGGTACGAATCCAAGACCATCAAAACAAAATGGCGACCTAATAAATTACACTTATGAAAATTTAAAACGACTCAGATAAACTTTATGTAATATTTGTAATATGATATTTTCTGATTCCAACAAGCGATTTAAATAAACTTTTTTCGTTTTAAAGGTACATTATTAGACTTTATTCTTGGGCAGGGGTTTGACGTAAAATACAATTAATCTCAATATACAGGGTGATTAAAACATATGTGTTTTTTTACTCAAAATTTAACTACATTTCTGAGTTGAACAGCAAATCCCAAAAATTATGCTTATCATGTCAAATGATAGCCCCAATTTTGTTTTAAAACATGTTTTTTAAAAGTCTTTGCCAACTTATTCCGTTTTTAAACTATCAAGGTTTTTGCACACCTCTCGATATATGATATTACCATATTGGTAAAAAAGTTTTACAACAATTACCATTAAAACACATTTATTAGCATAATTAACATTAATAAAACACTATTTTTAAAACCGAAAGTAAAATAAAAAAGTATAGACAAGTATAGGTACTACAGGTCCAGTGGCGGCTCGTGCTGAATTATATTGGGAGGTCAATACTAAATTTAAAAATAGGCATATTTAAAATAAATATCTTATATTTAAATTGAGCTTTAAATTATCTTGAAGTCCAGGTCTACTTTTCTTCTTTAGAATTGGAAAAATGCTGAATGACACGTTCGTTAAAATTGCACGCACATTCCTTTTATAAACGATTTCTCGATACTTAACATTGCTAAAGCGGATAGTATATCTATCCTCAAAAGAATTTATAAGCCTACGAAAAACCCTGGATTTTCAGACAAAGCCGTTTCATTATGGCCACGTAGTGCACAAAATTTTACATAATCTATAATTTTGTTTAAAATATAACGATTTTTGGATACATTTTCATTAAAATCTCTAAGTGATTTCTATAAGCTGGGTCTAGCTGAGTGTGAATATCAACACTTCTGACCGTAGCATAGTTCATCGAACATTTCATGTGATCTGCAGAAAACGCATGTTGTTTATTTTTTCTTTTTTTATTTCAAGTCTTTAACACCGGTTTTGCACCATAATGAGTCCGACGAGTTCTTAGAAAACAACAAACAAAAATAACTTCACAACCACATGGACTTCACAACCACATATCCAGTTAGCTAAATCGTACATATTTTTGCGAAAGTTTCTTGAACCTCTTTATTTTTGTCTTTGCTAGTTTGTCGTATACTAAGTTCTGGCAAATTGCGACCACTTACCTTGAATTCTTTATATAAATCAATTTTCATCGATTAAAAACGTCCGAAACAATATCGAGTTAGAATATCGACCGCACGACCTCTCAACAACTAAAATTCCGCTTGCCGACGTGATGCCGCGATCGAATTATGAGAAGAGACCGGCTGATGACCCAAATCGCGATTTCATATTCCATTTGCTATCACGTTCGGCTGCCGCTCGTTAGCTGTGAAATCTTCGGGTACTTTCGTCAAGCTTTAAGGTAATCAGGGCAATTCGGACTGCCCAGCCTAACTTAGTACAGCGTATTTTATTATGTCTAAGGAACGCAACGAGACCATTCGAACCGCCGCGCGCGGATAATAGTGTAGCGTATTTAACTTTTCCCAAGCTTCGCGTTTTATTACAACTATTAGGAGAGACGGTCAAATGAATAATTTATTCTCTGAAATATTTTTGGGGGTCATTGACCAAATGACCTGGAGAATTGCCCCTGGAATATCATTTATGACATGACTAACATCGATGGTAAAGTACAATTTCTCTCAGAAACCATATTGGATATATTTAATAGACATACTTCCCTAAAAGTACGTAGTACTGTTAGAAAGCCCTGTTGCCCATGGATAACTGACAATATCAAATTTATGAAAAATCTCAGAAATCGAGCACTTAATGATTTTAGGCGCACTAGACTGCCAGAGCAATGGAACTACCACAAACAAATCAGGAATCCGGTCACTTCTTCAATTAGATCTGAGAAAAGAGGGTACCTTGATCATAAATTAATAATAAAATTGTTCTGCAAAAGACCAATGGAAAGAACTAAAGAGATCTAAACGAACTCAATGCAGTCTTTACACAAGTCGCTCAAAATAATAACTCCCCTAACCAGGCACTTATATATTTTTATACAAACAAGTAGTAGTTTTAGTAAACAAGACCTTTGAATTTCACACTGTCTCAGAAGAAACAATCTCTAACACTATTCTTAAAATAAAGTCGAAAGCCTTTGGTGCGGATGACCTAAATATAACCATCATCACTTTTTGTTGTCCATTTATAATCCCTTATATAACTCACATCATTAACAGTTGTGTTCAGGAGTCTTATTTTCCAAAGACCTGGAAATGTAAATGTCATACCTTTGCCTAAAAAAACCCTACTGTTTGGACAACTGATATCTTGGAAAAAAGTTATGGAGACTCAAATGGTTTCTTTTATATTAAATAACAATATGATACCAGAAAAACAATCGGGGTTTATAGCTGCTCAGAGCACTATCAGATATAGTGGTCGACGTGGCAAGAGCGCATGATCAAAAAAAGGCCTCTGTTCTCATATTACTCGATTACACAAAAGCGTTTGACATGTTGCATCATGGTACCTTATTGGTGGTTTTAAAACATGTAGGATTACATGAAGCATCAGTGTTACTTGTATTGTCGTTTCTTTTTCACAGGGCTCAGTGTGTAATCCTAGACGGAGAACGATCAGGAAGACGTGGTGTTGAGGCAGGTGTTCCTCAGGGCAGCATATTGGGTTCCCTTCTTTACTGCATTTATACATTTCAATTTATATGATCTCTTGATCATTGCCAATATCACTTATATGCCGACAACACCCAGCTGTATGCCTCGTTTAAGCCTGACATGGCTGAAACTATAAATTTTCAAATAATCCAGGACTTACATAATTTGCTCTCCGTTTCTAGTGACCACCTCTTAAAAATTAATCCAACTA
>JAUTXW010003665.1:0-32500 GCA_030620095.1 Kuschelorhynchus macadamiae | reverse complement strand
CAAAAAAACAACCTATATTTCTATCTCTTATAAAAACAACTATATATATTTACAAAAGGTCCTAAAACATTGGAAAAGTACACATGCAAACTCTCCTTTAAAGCATCCTGCCATCTAAACATCACATTCTGGCAAAAGCAAAAATGCCTAAAATAGCTCCATCTTGACATACAAGCATCCATGTGGAATAAAGGAGTTTCACTGACCAAACACTTAAAAAAATAACCCTTGAAATAAAAAACTATTAATTTAAAACAAAACTTAAAATTTTTCAACACCTCATATTTCTGTTTCCCTTCAACAGTACCCTGTTTTAAGTATTGTAGTTCATTTAACCACTGTTTTAGGACCTTAGGGTACACCATTAATACTAAAATTTAAAAAAAAAAACACCTGCACTAGTATATCGAAATTTCGAAACAAACCCTGTTTTATAACCTACGGAGCTGTAGGATTAATGTTAGAATCTACTCGATTATTAAAAAAGAAACATGCCTCTCGCACCCTATGAATCGAAAGCAGATGTGAAAAATTACCTATCAAGTGCAGGGTGATTTCCATTCTTGGTAGATAAAATAATGAAAACATGAAACTAGACTTTATTCAAAAACAATTGACTATTGAACTTAAAGAATTACACAAAACTGATGAAAAACTCTTTGATTTAATTTTATCTTTTATTCAATTCTAGGCTAGCTTGATACAACATACTCTATCTTCAATTGTGATTTCATTTTCATGCCATCTCTTCAGAAATCGAACGTTAACAGAATACCAAAAAAATTCCTGTTGTATATTAATTTACAGAATAAGAAAATGAACGTAAAATAAAAGATTGCATGACTAATCACCATCTCGGTATTTTTGTACATACACTTTTAAACCTACCAAATACTTCAAAAAATTAAACAATGAATTTATTCCTAAAGGAAACGTCCATAGCAAAAATATCCCTTTTAAAAATGAATTTACTATACCTCAACATAAATCTGCAATGTTTCAAAGATGCTTCAGCAACAATGCTACAAAATTATATAATTTTCTTCCAAATGCATTTAAGCTTTTCATTATTAACAAATTTAAATTTCATTTGTACTTATTAAGTAGGCAGTGAGATATACTGTTACTGTTTGACTATGTTTGCTGTGGCAATAATTCGGGATATATGTCAGGGAATTAATAGTGTTTTTAGTGTATTCCTTCAGTTCATTAAATTAGATTCTCTTTAGCATTTTGTTAACACATCTACTTTATACTTAGTTATAGGGAGGTGATGGTTAAGTAGGAGTAGCCATTATTAAATCTAAATGGTTCGACTTATGGTAAAACAAATTACAAATTTCTATCTCAGTTTTTTATATCTTTTTGGTTATGGCATTCACTTTTAGTTATGTTAAATTTAAAACTTAAGCTAGATACACCACCATTGGTCGAACGATTTAGATTTTACAGCTTCTTAAAGTTGAAAATTGACACTTTTCAAAGTTTAAAATACAGCGTGTTGCATTTAATAAACTATTTCTCAAATATATTGGTATTTTTTTTTTAGATTTTATAGTTCGTAGTTTTTTATTAATTTAAAAATATAAAACACAACAAGTTTCATATTTTTCTTTATCTTTAGTACGATTAACGGAGAGGCCTGTTTGAAGATATCGGGATCACCTTGTACAAAAGATTTAAACTTTTAGAATCAAATATCTACTTTGAATTAGAAAAATCCTTTAGTGGTTTGTACTACAAACGACCATTTAACGTTTAAATAAACCATACTCCATCCAAATAAAAAAGAAAAAAAAAAATTGAGGTATACCATAAATCTCCTCGAAATGATAGAGTTTTATTATTGATTGTATATTAAGGAAAACCTTTTTTTTTTTAATAAATGGACCATCTAATGTTTTGATAACTTAAAAATTATCAAAAAATTAAGTGGTTTATTTAGAGACAATCTGTAACGAAATCTGAAAACAAAACACAATGCCGAAATATTTTTAAGTTCTATGATATTTACTTAAAATTTTGAAAAAGAAACTATTTTTAATCTACAAAGTGCAGTTACTCCAAAAAGTTCAAACCATTTGTATTCTATAGAGAGGTAATTTTCAACAAAGCTTTCGGTCCATAATAATATATACATTGCTTATTGCTATATCAAAAGGATATATAAGGAACACCAAATATATTTAAATTAAATATTTAATACCACTTTATTTTTGTTAAAATGAAAAAAAAAAAAAAAAGATCTCCTAAAAAATTGAACCGCAAAGCATAGTGTTGGCATGACTTGTAAAAAAAACTTCTGACTAACACGTTTAGCAGCTTTAAAATGGTTGTCGCTTTCGCAATCAACACACCAATGATGATCAGATATAACTGAGACATTTTCAACTACTGCAGACTTTTTCACATAACCGAATTTTCTTTGAACTGAATAAAAAAATTAGATACTGCTGCTCATGTACACAGGTTCGTTCATAAATAACTAACGACAAAAAAAAATCTTATATAAACATAGTGGTTCGAATAGTCTATTTTTAAAGTTAGATTTTATAAATAAATAAAACATATTTAACTCTAAAATGTTTTTAGGTATCGCACTGAATTTTTGTAATCAACCAATAAATGTGCTTCTGAGTAGCGGGTGATCTCTAGGTCCACCTAACCTTCTGAAAAAACAAGCTTCAGTGAACATTATTAAATCTTTTATATGTTGTAGTTCTTGAACTCCGGAACAAAAGACATGGGCAACTGAAAATGGTAAGAGCCGTTTTGAAATACAAAGAGACCTTCTCCCTTGGGACGATTTTGTTTAGTCCTATAAAGATTGGTAAAATACATTTCAGTAGATTTTAATCTAAAATATATGTTCACGAATGGGTTTTGAACCATAGCGCAATAAAATAAGGGTCCAAAAATTGAATTTTCGAGAAAATTTTTCCCGATAAAAAAAAATTACGACTTACAAATAACGCCTACTTATCAATGTTTTTGTGGGTCAAGTAAAAATATTTATTACTCTTACGAGTGAATAATGACAGGAAACTGAATTCTCGAAGAATACCAAGGATAAAAGTAATATGGTTTATTTAGCAAAAATGCTACTCTTACATTCTATTTAAATACAGAACTTATACATTTTATTAATATTACAATAAGATTATTTTATAAATATATCAAATATTCTTTTAACACTTTTTTAAATTTATTTAAAGACCTTTGTGACTAGAATTGAATAGATGGTTTAATTTATTATAATTTATTAGACCATTATAAAACACCGACTTATAGTTTTAGGTATAATTTAGGTAAAAATTTTGACAATTTCTAGTGTCAATATAACAAAATTAATAAATGTTCCGGAAGCAAGTTATTTTGAATTTTACATTTAAATATGCAAACAAGTAAAAATATTAAATTTTTGACATTTAACCATTGTAATTTTTTTAACATGATTGATATCTTTGTATATTTATTCATGCCTAAAATTATACGGTTTGCTTTGTTTTGTAATATTTGTAATCTGTTTTTTAAACCTTCATTGGCATTATATAAAATTGTTGAATAGTAGAGGTAATGGGGTAAAATTATTATATATCATATTTTTGGAAAAATAGTTCAAATCTTTACTAATTCTTTTTAAATAGTTTGTTTTTTGCGAAATTTTAGAAATTACTTTTTCAAAATAAATGTCAGACTTTAAATTTGAATCAATTAAAATTCCTGAGAAATAACCATTTCTAAATTTTCATTATTAATTATAATATTTTTATTAGTATTTAAATTATTATTTTCAAGTATCATATACTTGGTTTTTGATACATTTAATTTTAATTTATTTACTTTAAGCCAGTTACATAAAAGTCTCAATTCAAAATTTAACTTATTTGTAATGTTATTAATATCCATTCCGTTTAAATATATTAAAGTATTATCAGCAAATAACTGAATCTTTGAGAAAATTGGATGATAGGGTGCTTAATTTTGAATGCAAGAAAATTAGAAACAACGGCTCCAGTCTCCGGCTTTCCTAAACACAGCTGACATATCCATCACAATATGAATATCTTTATCAATAATAAATATTTAGTTCAGAGAATAGTTTTTCTCATAATAATTATTAATATCAGATCAAGGGAAGGTGGTGTGTCGATTGACTAGGCAGTTTCTCAGGGCTCAATTTTTGGACCATTGCTATTAATTTACGTAAATGATGTTTCAAATCACAGTACTCGAAAATTAATTTCTGATTCATTTACCCTATTGTTAACCCCATCCATAGCGACCCTGTACGTTTCAGAATAAAATCTATTGAAGTGTATTTCACCCATCTCAAAAGTTAAAACTGATATTTTATCTATTTCTTTTTTTGTGCTAATAAGCTTCTTTAAAGAAGGGTCCTTCACAATGCTATTCTTCCAAAAGAAGTCCTACGATTTCGACGTGCCGTTGGTGCCTTTGTTCAGGAGGTCAAGAACTACAAGATACAAAAAGCATATTTCACTGAAGCCAGTTTTCCATGAGGTTCGTGCGTGATCCCTTGCAGTAATTATTTACGAATCACCCTGTATGTTACTACAGATCAGAACTGCAAACATATTTATGAATGACCCCTGTGTGCTTCTATATTTATAAATATTCCTATTAGGAATCATGAAATAGATTCAGAACAAAACGAACTGTGCTGCAAATATTAAACATTTCTGAAGATGCCTCATGTAAACGGCGGAGAAATGTGGATCAGTAATAATTTCACTTTGACCCAGTGTTTCCAGAGACATAACTTGTTAATTAGTATAACCACTATAGTAAGTCTGTTAAAAGAAGTTAGTTCAAGTAATAGAAAATGGCGCCAAAACCATATATTCTGGGCCAGTCATACATTGGACGATGAATGTCAATGACACGCATCACGAGATAACAGTTCACATATCACTAAAAACGCTGTATAACTGAATTGAATGAAGTTGCTAACACACATGAGCTGAGATTTAAACATACTTCAATTGTACCCTATTTTATAACACCTAAAATAAACAAAAGAAATTCAATCATCCTGTCTTAAAAGCAACAGGCTCTAAGACTTGTGGCAAAATGTTTAGTCGCTTTCCTACACACTTGCAAATTACCATTTTAATAAACGTAAATTTCTATTTTCAAATAAACATAATAGTAAAAGAATACTTAAGATATTAAACTGGAAAGGAAAAAAATTAAAACTGTTGAGATGAAGGACCTGGACCTCTGAAATTTCGGCCGTTGTTCGTGAAGTAGCTGTCCGAATTCTGACGATGGCCAGATCTTTGGTTGTGACGGCCCCTTCTGTAAAATCAGAAAAATATACTATACATATTTTCGACAGCAATTACTACAATGTTTAACACTTTGTGGACTTAAAAAACTCAAAAAATTATTTAAAAATAAAACTTATTATTTATTAATTTAATTCAATCTTGGAAGATAAATAAATCATTGGACGATATTATTATTATACTATCTATAACGTACTTGAAAGTTACAGAGTGCAATTCCTGTCTTATATTACTTCTGAAGAATGGGTAAAAATATTTTATTTATTTATTTTCAACGTTCCCAACCAACTGTATAAGTTCATTACAGGGAATTCTAACAATACTAATATTATAACAAACTAACAATTAAGAATAATATTAAATATAGATAATAATTAAAGAACAAAATAAATAATTAACACAGTCAAAATTAATTTTTCTATAAATCAAGTTTCAATAAAAAAATGTTTTTTAACTTCCTTTTTAAATTTTATTAAAGTTTTTATTCTGCGTAAATGTGTTGGTAATTGATTATATATTAATATACCACCATATAATAAAGATTTTTTTGCAAAATTGCTTCGAATATCAGTTGTATTTAATAAATCTGTTTGTCGTGTGTCATAATTATGTATAGTATGTCTTTTTTCTAAATATATATTGGATAATTTATCTTTGGAAGTATTGAATGAATGAAAATGCATGTTTTTAACTTATAAATATGGTTAATATCTAAATAGCCAAATTTTGTATACAAATTTATTGTTGGTTCTAGGAAAGGAAGTTTATGTTCAATGTTTTTAAATCAGCAGATCCCCAAACTGAAATCAAACATTGTAATTTTGAGTATATTAATGCAAAATAAATATTTTTCATAAATTTTAATGGTATATTACAACGAATTTTATATAGAATTCCTACTAGAGGAGATATTCTTTTTCTAAGGTATTCTATATGATTCCGCCAACTTAAATTTTCATCCATTTATAGTCCCAAAAATTGAATGAATTACTATAATTAATATTTTGTTGGTTGAATTTAATTGGTTCCATTTGATTACTTATATGATTTTTGCTTATAAACAATTAGATATAATTGTTAAATCTTCTGCAATGTAGTATCTAATTTCTTTTAGAAATTATTTCTGAAATAAAAAATATTTGTATCATCCGCGAATAGTTTTATAGTTACACTAATTTTTATTTTTGAAATTGAATTTATGTATATTAAAAATAAAATAGGTCCTAATATTGAACCCTGAGGTACACCACATGATATTTCTTTCCTAGAACTAATATTATTTCCAATTTGGACATATTGCTGCCTACTATTTAAGTAATTTTGAAACCAATAATAGATATTTCCTCGAATTCCAATATTGTATAATTTTTTCAATAAAATATTATGATTAATTGAGTCAAAAGCTTTGCATAAGTCTAAGGATAAGATAAAACATTTTTTATTTTGATCGATTTTTAATTCAATATCAGTAATAATATCAATAACTGCAGTCTCTGTATCCCTAGACTTTCGAAACTCATATTGACCACTGAATAGTAAATTTTTAATTTCTAAATAATTTGATAATTTATTTATAGTGCATTACTTTTTCTAGAATTTTTGCTAGAACTGGTAATACAGATATCGGTCTATAATTATTTGGATTAATATTATTTCCTCCTTTATATACCTGTTTTAAAAGATAAATTCATTAGATGTTTTAAAATTGGAATTATTTGAATTTTGACTGTTTTAATAATTTTTATAGAAATATTATCATGACCACTAGATTTTCTTAGAATCAGGTTATCAATAATTTCTTCTATAGCCACAATAGTTATGCTCGCTTCATCCATAAACATACATTTTTCTTGCATTGGCTCTGCTTCTAATTCGTAGTCTTTTAATTTTTTACATAAACTTTGTGCAATTTTGATAAAATGGTTATTCATTTCTTCACAAATCCCATTTTCTTCTGTTATTTTTTTTTTTCCGTCAATTAAGATATTCAATATTATTTTGTTTTACTCGTTTCCTGTGAGTGTTTGTTAATAGATAGTTCATATTTTTTCATATACTTTTCTGGTCAAAGGAATTAAATTGTTCTTTAAAAATTTAATTATTAAATTAAATATTTTTGTTTCATTGACCTAATCATTTTCTTTACATATTTATTGTATTCGGTATAAATTTGTGCATGGTGTAAGTTTTCCGGAAATTTTTTTTTGTTTAAATAATATTTGTTACAAGTCTTTATGAGTTTTTCTAATTCTGGAGTAAACCAAGGTTTTGTATTTTTTCTTGTTCTTAAGAATACTTTATGAGAACAGGATTTAAAAACATTTTCCAAATTATCATACAAATCATCTGCATTTTTTATTGAGTTTTTAATAGTGTCTAAATTTCTTAACTTGGTCTTCAATTGTTCTACCTCAAATTTATATATATTTATATGTTCGAATTTACTAGAAATTTTTTTTTGTTCTAGAGCAATGTCAATAACTTGAATAACATGATCACTTAGTGGACTGGGAATTAACTTTAAATTTATATTATCTTCTAGATTAGTTATAATGTGATCTATTAAACTGTTAGTTTTACCCACTTCACGTGTTGGGTTATTCACGTTGCATAATTTGAAATTATTTGTTGAAAATATCTCAAAAAGTTTAGTTGTAATGTTATTTTTTTGAAGAACGTTAATGTTCATATCTCCACATAAACACTGCGCGCAATTTCATTAAAATGAAGTTTTTCAAGAAAAGTGAGAGTTTTAATAATAACTTGAAAACAATTAATTTAGATATTATATCGTGGAAAAGTCTGCACTAAATAGGAAACTTTTTTATTATCATTTCTCGAAAAACTTTCTTCTTGATAAAACTTGTGTAGTTGTCGAAAAAATAGTTTTCACAATATTCAACTTTAAGTCAGATATACAGGGCATTCAAAAAATACGAAAAAGTGTATTTCAAAAATTAAAATTTTTGTGACTGGCCCGGCCGTAAAAAATCGTAAATAAAGGTTTAGTATTAGTTATGTCATATTAGTAATAGCTAAGGAAAGATTTAAATAGAAAAATGTTTTTTTGCTGTTTGACCTTAAATATCTCCATAACTATAATATAAAAAATTTTACTCAGTTTACATTTACGATTTTTTATGGCCCTTAAAACTACCGTCAGAAAAATTTTATTTTTTTGAAATTGTTAGTGAAATCCACTTTTTTGAATATCCTGATCTAAAGTTTATTACTATCAAAAATATCTTTTGTGAACCACCAACTTTTATCAAGAAATCAATAATAAAAAAAGTAAATAAATGCATTAAAACGCAAGATGTTTAACAATAAAATCATCGGAACTTTGTGGTGATTCTGAAGCACCCTGTATAATATTTTACACTATATGTGAACCTGAATTTTTTTTTATAAAAATTTAAATAACAAGGTTGAAAGTGGTGCTGCACCTTATAAATTTTCACCTGGACACGTGGTTTATAAAAATAAAACAAAGTTTAAAAGTTTAGTATAATTTATTTATAAACGGTTTGATATAATAACAAACAACTATTATTATCGACAAAACAAAAGTAACAGCATATTAATTTAATATTTCATTATTTATATAATAATTAAACTCGTCTATTACATACTTAATGATTCAGTGACAATTTTCAAAATCGGAATTTTATATAGCTATATATATATATATATATATATATATATATATATATATTTAGGTTAGCAAGAAGCTGATTTAATATAATTGTATCAATAATTATCTGTGATAAAAGACCAGGCACGTAGTCTAGGGGGGGTCCGCCCCCCCCCCCCGCGAGACCCTAAAAATATTTAGGAGTTTTTACATAATTTAACCTACGAAAATAGAATTCCAATAATTGCTGATTAGCAGTTCCGTATTGGCTCTGCTTACTACAGCTATTTTTTAACTCGAACCTCAGGAAAATTAGGTAGCAGGCTATTTTTTGAAATTCTAACTTTTTGACGGGTTTTTTAACAAGCCCAAGTTTACACTGTTAAGACATTCTGCGATTGCAAAGAAGTTTCGCAAATATGTAAATGTAAAAAATTAAGAAAGGCTACCCTAAACAAAGACGCACCTAATGATTTTTCGTAAGTACGACAGTTTCTAACATAAATCGATAGGAAAATAAATTTCATTTTTCTTCCACAAAAATCTCCTGTCATAAGCAAAATTGCGAATGCGTGCCGAGACTAAATTTATGATAATTCCAACAAAAATTATTATTATTAAACTTAGAATATATGGTATATTTTCACACAATTTTGAAGTTCTTATCTTTACGTATACAAAACACGATCTAAGGAATAAGAAAATTATTGAATTTACCTTTGGGGATTGAAAAAAATTACCTCCAAAAAATATTCGATTTTGACAGTGAGGAATATTTAGAATTTTCAAAAAAAGAAAAACATTTAAGCAAACGCTCATTAAAAGTTGTTTTAGAATTTCGAATAAATACTAAAAAGAAAAATGAATACATTTATGATTAAAGATATCCCGATTTTTAATGTAGCAATATGGTTCCAGACTCTCTATGGAAGATAACACCACATTAACATCGATATTAACAAAGTGACTAAACACTTATTTATTAAAATACTATTAAATATATAAATCCTAAAAATATTAAGCAAAAGTCGCCAACGTCCTATTTGCTCAAGATATACCTATAATTTTTTACATTTTCATAATTGCTCTACCTGCAATGTTTTAACAGATATTGGCAAATAACTAGTTTTTTTGCAACTTTTTTTCATATTTTGTTGCACTTGCAGGGGGACTAGCAACAAGTGAAAAAAAAGCATTCTTCTTAATAATCTTTTTGTCATTGAATTGGTTTTGACAGGGTTGGATCCCCCTAGAACTGAAATCCTGGCTACGTGCCTGCAAAAACATATTTATGTAATGGTTCATGTGGCAATATTTATTATTAGCAGTAAGCTTAGTCATTAAAGAACAAGCATTTCAATGACAAAATACAACCAATAACAGGGTGAGTTCTTATTACTATTGTTACTAAAGATGAAGATAAAACTAAATTTTGTTACATGGACCCACTTTGTGTTTTGATGTCTATACCAAGAGTATAATGCTTATTTAATACCTATCTTTATCAGCTTATCACCGACTTCATAGAAAATATGTAATAAAATATAATTTCACTTTTTAATGCAACCTATTTTTTGAAATCGGGTTTTTTTTTTCAAAACATTTTGATTTCACCCTTTTTCCAACACATTTTAGTTCTATTTACGGGAAGTTAGGTAAAAATTTGGGTCCACTACTTTTAAGTTTGCCAGGCTCGCGGCAAGTAATATTATATAAAAATGCACCACCTTTACATGTATTGGATCTATTCATATTTACAGAAATATCAGCAATAAACATGGCCCAATATTAATATGAATACAAAATTGAACTTCGTGTCCCTAAAAACCACAAAAACCATATTATGAAAAACAATATCTTTACAGTATTTATCCCTCAATTTACCCCTTTTTCCCCACCATTCACCTTCCCCGCTATACATTTCACTTATTGACAATATAAATATTTTGTGTCAAGTTGTTTAATATTTTTAACATTCATTATAATATATTATATTATTATTTATATTACCGAATTCACCTGATAAAAACAGATTCTCCTTAGTTGGAATAATGTACCTCAGGATGGTATTTATTTACTTTTCTGATTACTTATTTTTTAAAACCAAATATTTAGGCAATAAATTAAAGCATTTCAAATTCATTAAAGAAAATCTATAGTACATGAAAAATTGAAAAGTAACGCAATTGCGCTATTTTCACTTTTAGTATATGCTTGCTATATGAGAAGTCCGACACTACCCTAAATATTCCTTGAAAATATCATCCAAAATGTAAACTATCCTGGAGTAACTAATGAAAACATAAAATAGTGGGTCTTACAGCTTACTCAATTAAAATTTAGTACCTATGCTTTACCAAATAGTATATTTATGTTGTTTATTAACCCCTCAAAAAAGGTAGTTTGATAAATTTTAGAGGAATATTTGAGACTTTTCACAAATATATAAATTAGCAAAACGCTGTACTCCGTTTATCATCAGTGTCTTCGACTTTATAGATAAGTTGAAGTTATAAAAAATTAATTTAAGCCCAAAGGAAATGTGCAATACAAAAACAATATTTCATTTGCAAATATAAGAACGCTATTAGACGGTGTTTTTACCCTTTAGCTACAGCACTGGTATGACATAACCTTACTTACCTTCGAAAACAAACTTCTGTGTTTAAATCGTTTCTTTTTCTGCAAATAACGCAAGTTCGCACCATTTTCTTAAAGTTTTATAAACAGATTCTTGAAAATAGCCACACAAAACACTTGGATTTCTGAAAAACACTTATTTCATCAACTAGAAGAATTACAACGCCGCGCATCAAATAGGTCGAAATCATGAATGACTACGACCGTCTTCGGCGTCTTCCGAATGATCTCGAAAGAAATCTGTAGTATACTCGAAAAAGGTAGAATTAATAAATTAAATAAGAAATAATAACTACAGAAGATTTAAATTACATTTAAAACAGATTCGGGGTTATTTATAATAAGCTATTTAATTATCAGTTTTAAAATATTCTATATGGAAATTTATACTGGGAATTTCTGGAATTCCTTGTTTATTTAGGTAATAGTATAAAGGATGATATCCGTTATTATCTGGTCACAGTAACGGTTTGCCAAACCAGGGTTAATGTTGGATTCCTCCAAAATGTAAACAACTGGGTCTATGTTATTTCCATGTCGTTGCTTCTAATCTACACAATATGTCTGGCTGAGACGCAGGCTATCTACACATAAATTCTATGGTTAGAAGACACATAACTCATGCGGTCATCTTTTCAGACTTGCTAAGTTGACTATGCAAATTAACAAGATCGGGTTTCCCAACAAAAAATGAAGGAAACATCCTAGAAGTTAGGAAAAAATTGATTGAAAACATATACATGGCATAGATACCTAGTACAGAAATATCTTTGGACTGGACAGACTAGCTGGCTAATATAGGAAGATCTCTTCCTCCCATCAGGGGGAGAGTGTGGACTTCGTGACACTACTACCAAAGTTGAAACAGTTTTTCTGGAGAAATGGAAGATCAGGTACAGCCAGGTAAGAAAATGTTTTGTGGCAACAATAGCTAGGAATGGCTATATGTTTAAAAATATCCAGGGATTGTCTAGATATCAGAAAACAACAATGTGTAGGCAACGTTCAGGACATTGCCTAACACCAGCACACCAACATCGAATAGGAATTAGACAAAACAATGAATGTTAATGTAGAGTTGGTTCACTTTTTCACTTATTTTTTGCTTGCCCACTTAAGGTTTGCTCCCTAAAACTTCTCTATCATTATCATTGCAGAACATACCTTTTCAACCCAGCTTTAATACAATTAACCTAATTACAGCTTTTTTAAAACAAAGTAATCTCAAAATATAGGAGAATTCATCTACAGTTGTCGCAATTTAAGATTAACCGTGCGTCATCTTTTACCGAAAACAGCACACACATGCCTTATTGAGTTCATCTTTGTCTATTACAAGTATTAAACACGTATAATTCTGTAAGTGAATCTCTATCGCAATAAAAGCATTTGCTTGACTAGTGTCGAATATTGCTATTTGTCAGTGGATTTGAATTTGTATTTTTCAGTCTTCCGGTTCGTCTCGTCGGAGGCAGACCTCTGTGTTATTAACATAAGTGGTTCCACGTGTTCGGTTTTGCTGCTTTTTTTCGGGGGGAAACGAGAGACTCAACCGCTCAGAGTGGAAACTAACGACCCCGCAAGAAAGAGAGTAGACGCTGTGAACGTGTGAGGCCTAGTTGTTCCTGCATTCTATCCCGTTTGTCTGCCGCAGTCCTACATAGAATATTAGCGTAATGGCCGCTACGTGGCGGGAGTGGGAGGGGTAAGGGGACAGCTTGAAAGAAAAGGTCATCTCGTGAGACCAGTAGTACTCTCAAGGGGCATCTAGTGGAAGCCAAGATGCATTTCAAAAATTAAAAAGTTATTTGAAAGACTCGGGGTGTTCGGGAGCTAAGAGCTCGCCATCCGGACATCCTACCTATTGGGCTAGAGAATGGCGCTGAAAGCAAAAAAGTGGCAGCCGACTCCATTTTGAAAAAGAAAGAAAGAAAGAAAGAATTTGTATTTTTTGCTATCGATTTTTTTTTTGAGTTGTCTATATTTAAAATTAAACCAGTTTTTTAAAGTCACTCTTTAGAAATTTCGAAACATCGGTAAGTATTCTTTTTACTATAGTTTTTTGTTTAATCAATCAATTTCTAACGTGCAAGCAATTTCATATAATGACACCTTATCACATTTTCATTTACTTTATTAAGATAATTTTGTAGAAAATGCCTGGAAAAATTCTGCATAGGCAAGCCCAGCAATTGGTGCTTCACCTCTATGAATATTTTGTGTTGGAGAAAAGCAATGGAGGACCTTTAGAATCTGTAACATCTGTTTAAGAGGTAAATAACTTTTTTCAAGTTACATACGTAGATAAATTGGTGTTGGTAAAATATTCAGTATAATGTAAAAATTTAACGCAGAACACGTAGTTTTAAATTACGGACAAAAAATTTAAAGCGGCGTAACCTCTAAGGCTGTACACCCAGCGTAATTTCGAACTCGCCCGTTAGCGCATATGAACACCGAACCTATTTTGACTTTTTTTACCCACAACATTTTGATCTGATTTACATGGATTTGATGACGTAGTTTATGTGACTCACGGGTAATCTCAAAAAGCGACACTTTATATGCTTTGCTTATGTTTATTTCACATGCTTGTTGTATGCTTCTAAATCATTTTGTATAGTTTCATGACTAGCACACATATAGCAATTTCTAATGCATTTCAACCTATTGAAGCACATCTTCGACGAAAAGCCAGATAAAGACATTAAATAAAACTTCCTTCTACACGAAAATTTTATGCTTATATTAAGAGACCCATCAGACGCAGACAATTCCCACACAAGGAGCCTGGAGACAACAAAAGACGGCAAACAATTAGAGACCTACCTGCGATAGATAGAAATACGGTAGTTGGTTGCAATAGCCCTGGAAGCTCAAACCATAAAACCTCGGAATAATAGGAGTCGGGCGACGAAAAAAACGACGATATTTCAAATTACGCCTGTTATATGTTCAAACAAGCGAACTATACAATTTCCAAATCTCGTCGACGAGATTTGAAAATTGCAACCATTTATCATACTGACAAGCTTAAAACACACTTTCTTATGAGCTAAAATGAGTAGCTTTGCAATGCTGCCAGACTGAGACGTATATCTTTTAAAATAAGCCAAAAATGTAATTTTAGAGATCACCATAGCAGTTTTTTCAATGATAAATTTCATGGGTTATATTTTTCAGTGAGATTCACATAAAGCCTCCCCGATAAAATTTCTTCTAAATAGAAAGTTTATTTTTGAAATCTGATTCAAATTAACAAACTTATATTGTGATACATTTTTTTATGAGTTTATTTTATAAAAAATTATTAAGATTTATTTACAAACTCAATTACCGGACTCACCTGAAAATATCACACTGTTGCCAACGAGTCGGTGGAGGACCTAAACTGTGCGGCGACGGGGGTTGATTCGGGTAGAAACTGCCAAACTGTACGGGACCGTTAAAGGCAGCTTGCCCTCCGCTTTGCGGCGTGAACGGAGCTAGCGTGCTGAAGGCAGGCGGCTGTCCAAAAGCAGGTGACGGTGAGAGAAGCGTGGCCTGGGCTGGGTAGCTGTAGGGCGAGGGATGTCCAAAACCCGGTGGCGGGACAGTGGGGTTAAATTCTGGAGGGACTGGGGGCAATTCTGGATAATTCGGTGGTACTTGTAGTTCATCTTTTGAATTTGGCCTAAAAATAATATATTTTTAAACAGACTATTACATATTTTTTTACTGCATAATAATGCTTAGTTACATCTAAAAATAAGATTCTCGAATTGTGACGTCTATATAATAAATGTTCAAATATTCATAAGCAACCAAAGCATTTCAAACGATTCCACCAGCACGCCAAATTGGATGTCATTTAGTTGGTGTCAGCCTTCGGCATCGCCCGGGCTCGTTTATTTGCATTTTGAATATATTATTTGATTCGTAATGTATCAAAATGATATATTTTTTGAATAAGTATTGGTGAATTTTGTGTTTATTATGGAAAATAATAGTCCTACATACTCTAAATACTAATAGGTTACCAGATGATGATAATCGTGAAACAAATAATCAAGTAAAAATAATTTCAATACAAAATATTCGATAACTCTCACAAAACTTAAGTTTTTTTTTCTGGTACGGACAGTTAAACACTTAATTAAATACATGCATATTGTTCATTTTCCAAGTTGTCTTGCAGTCTTTTTATTGCCCTTGTCAAATAAATAAGTTTAAATATATATTTTTTATTTATTTATTTATTAATAAATGGGAGAACCCCATTGAAAACTGAACTAGGATACAATAATCTGATACTCTATACCGATGACATACCAATAATGGCTCGAGGTCTAATTAATATGCAATTAGAATTTCAGGAAAATAAAATTTTAAATCAACATACCAGTCCTCATAGATCTGTAAATTTATTTCATGTCCTCCTGAATGTATTTGACACATCATTTTAAAGATTTATTATTTAATTTTTAGTATTTTATTCACATATCTTATTATAATATAGATTTTTATATTTAAAATATCTATAAACAGAAAAAAAATTGTAAAATGGTGCAGAGGTAAATAAATATTACAAAGAATGACTTTACATTCCTCTAAAAAAAAATATATATTTATATATATATATATATATATATATATATATATAGATATATATATATATATATATATATATATATATATATATATATATAATATATAATATGAAGTACTATTTTAAAATAAAGCTTAGCAAATCAAAGTAAATATATTTATCAATGATGACAATGACTGAGAATAGACTAATTCAACTCATTACAAAGAGTATAATAATAATAACAACAATAATAATAATATTTACAAAACTAATTGTGTAGTACCTGAAAAATTAAATATTTGTATAAAAACAATAAGATTATCAACAGATTGCCCGTTGAAAAAACTCACTTCGGTTTTGACTTCAATAAAAACTATCCATACATGCACTTAGTAGTAGCAGGAAGGGCCCTTTTTGCTAACCCCAGTCCCACCCACCTGACTCCACTCCCTATGAAGGCTCCTTTTTCATTTCCATCCTTATCTTGCCCACCTTTCACACATCTTAAAAAAATGATAGGGATTGTCCTCCTCTGTCTCACAATTAGGACAGCGAGAGCTAGGCTGTCTGCTAACCCCAGCCACCTGTTAACATTACAGTGTCCTGTCAAAATGCCAATTAAGTTCCCCAATCACCTGTCGACTTCTTGACATCAACCAAGTTGACTTAGATCCGCATGGGTTGGATGACATGGCCCACCTATTCAGGGCCTGCGAGCAATGTTGTTTAATTATACCAGGGCAGATTTCTGGGCCCGAGCACTTAAATATTTAAAACTAAATGAAGAAAAGCGTAAACAATAACTCTGTCCAAATGGTATTGCCACCTACAGGTCAACCAAAAAATACAAAAGAAAAATTTAACAAAGCAGTTCTACTTATAACAATCACAAATAAATTACCACTGCGAAGAAAATTAAAAAGAATGGAAATTTCAAACTATGGCGCCAGAGTCAATAAGAACATGCTTGCAATATTATTATTTTGCACCTTTCTAACAGCTGCTAAGCATAAAAAAGAACCCATTTCGCCAATATATGTTTCAATAGCATGCTCGCTTGTAATCTAAGTTTTTTGATAATCAAAACTATTTGTAGGTTCCCTATTCAGCCACGCATCACTTTATTAAGGCCAAAATTTAATGTTACAGAAGTAAAAATGGACAGGCCGACATGTCAAAAAGTCTAAGTAAAAGTCAAAAATAAGCTATATTGTCTAAGATACAATAATCTTGTTGACCAAGCAAAATACAATAATTTATCTAGACATAAAATTATCAAATACAACATAAAAGTAAAGAAAATAAAAAACTAAAAATATTTTGAAAAATATTAAAAAAAAAACATCTAAATGGAATTTAAAAAAAAATGTGTTTTACAAATATTACACTCTACTAAGAAATGCTCTCCTTACATAGAAGTTAAATCCAAGGTCAATATTTGTTATATGGTCTAATATACACTAATCATGTCAAATTATCTTATAATTTGTCCAGAGAAAAACTAACTTGTTAAAGAAATAAAAAAAAACAAAAAGCAAATATACAAAATACAACAAATAAAATTTAAAAGCATTTAAAGGGTATCCACAAAAAATGCATTCAAACTACAGTAAGCTTTACCAAGCAATGCTTTCTTTACAGTTCTTCTGAACAATTACAAGTTTTGCACTCTTTTCATTTCAGTAGGCAAATGATTAAATATTTTTTTACTTTCATAAAAAATTGATTTTTTGGTCAGAGTAGAGGTGAGCAATGGCAGACGAATATTAAAATTAACATAGCCTCTAGTTTGATAGGCAACACCCACTGGTTCTTCAAGATTTCCCCGATTTCTGAAAACCAGGCTAATGGTTTCCAGAATTAGCAGTGATGGCAAAGTTAGGATCTTTTTAAACAGTGTCCTACAAGATTCACGACAATTAGCCCCAGACAACAGTCTCACTGCTCTCTTCACAGTACAAAGACAGAATTAAATAACCCTAGTCCGCAGGAACCCCAAAAGGGAATACCGTATCTGAGGAATGAAACATGTGGAAAAAACTTGAGATCAGCAACGATGTTAAGGCCCAAAAATCTTGTGTTATAGACACTTAAAAGTTGGGCATCTCCAAGGCTCAAATGGTCGATCTCACATCCAAAACTAACAATACTAGTTTTACCGACGTTCAGGGACAGGCAGTTGCTGTCACACCACTCTTTAACTCTGCAGAGATCAGCCGAAATAGTATTAAGCAAAGAATCTTTACCATCGTTATGCCACAGGATATTGGTGTCATCCACAAGGGCGTGAACTCTCCCGGGATATCGAGAAAAACCAGATCGTTGATATACAGGATAAAGAGGAGTGGTCCAAGAACAGAGCCCTGTGGCACACCAGATGCTATCCACCTTTCCTCAGACCTAAAAACTCCAACAATGACTGCCTGCTTATGTTCTTCTTGACTGAAACCATTTCAGTAATCCTCCCGTAAAACCATATTTTTCAAGCTTGAGCAGCAGTATTCTGTCGTTCACACAGTCAAAAGCTTTGGATAAGTCACAGAATGCTGCTGCTGTAGCATGACTGATGTTAAGATTCTGATAAAGTTTTCTAATCTTAGTCACTTTTCGAACAATTTTGGAAAGGGTGGAAATGGTCAAATGGACGGGTCCAAAAGTAATTGTTTTCAATATTTATAATAAGTTAACGTGACTTGTAAATTTTTTATAAAAAAAAATCTACATTCTAAGTACTAATGAGTGCGTAGAAATATATGTGTAAATAGTGCGTAAAAGTATGTCATTTGGAAACTCAATTTACAATCAAAACGACACTATTATGGAACGACAGAAATAAAAAGCGTTTTCCTTAGGCTCCACTGGGCCCTTCGTAGTAAAAAGCATTTTGCAAACCCTCTGTAATACTGTGTTACTATACTGAACACTGTAACGGGGAACGTAATTATTGAAGGTACACAAATTTGGTTCCATTGGTCCCTCTGGTCATCCCCCCTGGAAATATTGCGCATTATCTATCAATTCCAGACTATTTAAACCAAAATATAAAATGCATTCAAAAATTACCTAAAAAGCGCATACCTTATTTGCCTTGATAAATTTCGGTGAGCATCCATCAGCTTACAGACCCTCGTGTTCAATGTGTTACATTGATTCATGGTCTTTTCATATCTTTTGTGTCTCTCCAGGCTACTGTCCTCAAATTTCCTTTTGGCACTCTTTTCACCTCGTCTCGCCTGGCGTTCTTTTTCGTCGTCAGAAAATTCAATCATCTCATTGGGTTGCTCTGCATCATTTAACCAAGAAGCGTCAGATCCTTTTATCCTAAAAAAAGAAAATATATTTAACAGCAAATGATTAAGTTCAGTTCTCATAATTCGAATATAGTCACGGATAATGCCAGCTATCATTCTAGACTAGTAGAGAAGCTTCCTATGAGTTCATGAAAAGAACCTCGGATCATCGAGTGATTACAATAGAAGGAAATGAACTAGGTTGTAACATATTGAAAAAGGAACTTTTGGAAAATGCTAGGTGGCATAAGTCAAAATTCAAAAAATATATTATAGATGAGATGGCAAAAAATAGAGATATTATCGTACTTTGCTTGGCCCCTTATCATTGTAAGCTGACCCAACAGAACTTATAGAAGCACAAGTAAAAGATTATGTTGCTAGGAACAACAAAACTTTTAAGATAGAAGACGCGCGAGAACTGTTACTGGCTTCGTTAGAGAACTTGGGAAATTTTTAGAAATAATGATAGTAAATTTAAAATAAATTGCTATAAATAATTGTTTACTCCCACATATTGGTCTTGGGATCGAGGACTATAACTCTAAGAGAACAGCTCTATAATAATAAAAAAAATTAAGTACTTTTTTTAACAGTTACCGGTGTCTTCCATATTTGTAATATTTTTAAATATACATATATCTTTTTTCCACTACATCGGTGATCTTAGGAGATAAAAAGAGCTTTTTACCAGTATTAATATTTTTTAAAAATCGCAAAACGCATCAAATTTATATTTTCTTTACATATAAACTTTAAATTGACAAAACCATTACTATATACTGGGAAATACTGTTTGGCAAAACGAAATTGAAAAATATGTGACATACACAACAACAGATATAACAAAAACATGAAGCTACCTACTCGTAAAACTAAAATTCTTTCTTCAAATAAACAAAACAGTGACTCTTCATCATTCTAACATTCTGCAGATACAAGGTTAGGTGCTCCTCCTAACAATAAGCAAAAAAGCGGAGTTAGGGATATGGAATAAGCTGGGAGTGTTAAATTATGCAAAACAATCATAAAACTAATTATGAAACTAAATTAATTGTTAACAGCATTAAATACAATATAAACATATCACTAATAAATTAAGTAATGAAAACATAAACTGCAAAATTTGATTATAAACACTTCAGCTAAGTCACGTTCCTTAGCATCAATCAAATGGAAGCTTATACTATATAAGGGAATAAGATAAATAAGCTTATTTCCCTGTCTGGAACATATCCTGCACTACCGCATAATCCTTTGGGTCAAACGACAATCATTATTTCGTTCTTTTCAAAGTTCATCAAGCTGCTGAGACAGATTCCCACATCGTTGCTCCCAAGGGAAGCCAGGATCCAACAGCATAATTCAATATAGTCTAGGTATTAGCAAGTGGAGTAGTTATTATTTCTGTGATTCAAGTTTTAATAAGCAAAGTACAGCCATTTTCAACTTTTAGCAAAAAGTGAAAAATAATATTTTATTTAATCTCAAAAATTTTACTCTGTGAAGTCGGCGCTAAACTAATAAAGACAGTAAGACATTATACTCTTGGTATTAACATCAAAATACTCAATAAATAAATATATTTTTGTTGATAGGTAATTTAGATTAGATGAATAAAAATATAGTTTTTCAATTTTTAGTACTTTTTTTATATATAAAATTTGATTAAATGATTATATAATCACTATATTTATCAAAATTAGAAATTAGCTTCAGTAGCTGGCCAAAATTTTCTGTTGCAATCAGATTCATAAACATCTGAAAGTTAAGAATCCCTCAGAGCTAATCGTTATTCATCTAAAACAGTGCAGAGCTTTAACTGGTCTATAGCATACAATTACAGAAACACCAAAAGATAATTCATTTTTAGATTTTTCATTCAACACTGATATTTTGAAATCAAGTCAATTTATTTCCACTCAATCACCTCAACATTTGTTTACTGGAAAATACAACTTTAATAAAGAACCATCAGAAAAACTTATATAATGTATGCGGCACAATCAACATAATAATCAATAACAAAAAACTAGAGCAAATAAAAATCCATGAGATGAATTCATTTAGAAAAAATTGGTGTGAGACACATTTCAACGCAGAAAATATTTTAAAAAATGATTTTTTATTTTTATTTCTATTTTATTTTTTTAATGGAACCTGCCCATAACAATGACATAAAACAATATCGTACAATATACATTAAATATAAAACATACATAGGTATTCTCAGAATAAACATAATTATAAAACAAAAATGTCACAATGTATGCATAACATGTACAAACTGACTCTGAATAGACAAAGTATAAAAATAAAACCCCAATCAGACAACACATAGCATAAAAACTGGTGGAGAGATCACAAGTCTTGCAATTGTCCTTTTAAATTGAAGGAGTGAAATTAAAATATTGGAAAAAAATGAAATTTAAAAAGACCTTTAGGGTCCTGGGTGAAAAAATAGGGACTTTTTAAGAGAATAAAGACCTGATGGGAGAGCTGAGAGAAAAATTGTAGTTTTTAAAGTAATATCAGAGAATTATAATATTGTCATTTATCATGACATTTACCTGAACAAACAAAAATCTATATGCTATATCAGATATTCTACAACTGTACAGAAAAAAAAATAGAAAATTGCTTACTTCATGAGCTCCTTCAGAAAGACATATCTGGTAAACTCTTCACTTTTGGGAGCAGCATAAACCTTGGTTCCTGGCACTATCTGCAATTTTTTAATTTGATCTACACTACTGAACCTAACACAGTACATTGGGTCCCGAAACTGGTCCCAAAACATCAAATATTGGGCCCATGGGCTTCTTGCTCGTCTGATCATCAATAAATAACATTGAATCTAAGTCAAGGGCAGGAGTTTGAGGAATTGCTTGAATGGTAACTAAAAATAAACTTTGTTGTTATGCTATTTTGTACAGGGTCAGGTAACGACTGAAAAAAGTAAATTTATGCCAAATAGGTAAAATATGGAAACAAACTGTATCTGTATCATATACATATAAGTTGCAGACATTTTTTTCAATTATACAGCGTGTTTCAAAAGAGTAAGGTAACTAAAACTTGGTCTTTTTAAATGGGACACTCTGTATTTGATTTAATATTTAAATTCTACAATAAATTGTAATACTTTTTTGTATAATATTTTGGCTAAAGTTAGTTCATAGTTTGTTAAATATATGACTTTAAAAAAATAGTAAAATATGGTATTCATCAATCATCAGCAATATAATGCCTATTTGTGCAATTAAAAATAAGATATTTTACTTCTGCATAGAATAAGCATGGAATAAAAGATTGCTTTTCATTATATTGAAGATATCACATATATGTATCCAATTTCAAATACCAAACTTTAATATAATTGAACTAAATTATTTCAGTTTTTTAAATGGCACTTCCTGTATATTTTTATTTATTATTGTAAAGCATAAACAATCTAAAACATTTATTAAACACATTACACAACATACACACTTACATTTATTATATCCCCAAAATATTTTAAAATTTCTATAATTTTATGTAGGTATTAGAAAATTGCCACCTCAATTAAAGATGCCATAGTAGCTGCCAGTAAACCAGAACTTTTTAATATGAAAACACTAGTTTATTACTTAAAATTAATCCAAAAGATAAATAATAAAACAAAATTGCTACAATCATCCATTTCATATTACATTAAACCAAGAATTACAATTTACTCGATGAAGATTATGAAAAGCGTGATAAGTTTTGCAACTTAAAGATAAGCGAATAGGGAATAGAAAATTATGTTTTAGGATGAATCTATGTTTCAAAGCAATGGAGCTATCAACAAGAATAATAGAAATACACTTTAATGATAATCTACACATGTTGAACCTCTTAATGATAATTCTGCCTAGTTCTAAGTAATGGGTCTGGTGATATAGTGGCGAATACATTCTTGATTCAGTTTTGCACATTCTGCTTTGCTGTAGGTACATGATGTTTAATATATCACCACAAGAAAAAATCTAATGTAGTTACGTCCCAAGATCTGGGTAGACATTCGACCAGACAGACGACCACAACCTATCCATTTCTGTTAAAAATGTCTTACCATACCCATATGACCCTTCTTTCTTCCATGTTGAGTGGTCCAAGAAGAATAGGCAGTTCAACATTCAAAAATCTTTGTTCATTAAGGGGTTCGTTAAAAAAATATGAACTTAATACACCAAACATTTAAACAATAGTTTTGATGTTGTAAGTACAGCTCCACTGCATCTAAATGTAGATTCACCTGAAAACATGATATTCCCTAAAAAGTCTGGATATGCCTCTATTTGCTTTATCATTAAGTTGCAAAGATCAACATGCCTTTCAAACTCTTTGTCGTGTAACTCTTGGTGTAATACCATATAATATGGATGATATTTATATTTTGTTGAGGACCTGCTTAGTGGCTGTGTACCAGGGGAGTGCGGTGAAATTTCGTACAAAGGAAGCAATTTTTCAAAACTTCCCTTTATCTTTTTTTTGCAGACTCTATTTTTTCTTCGTAGAAACGCGGATGCTGCGACATATTAGATTGTTTACAATCGCTATCAGGGACACATCCGAAAGACGATCTTGTCTGGCGCAATTCCGCAAATTAATAATTATTTGTTTAAGCGCAGAAAAACTACAATCTACTGAGACACTAGTAGCTGAAAACGTCTATACTACCTCACATAATTTAACAACCTCTAAATATGCGTTTGTTAAGTCTGTTTTTTTCAAAAAAGCCAATAACTCATTTACAGATTTTTTTTCCAATATCTTCAGTCTCATATATAACTGTTAGTTCAGAATGTAACAAAATTAAATCAAAGTACTGCCCAATGACGCATCAAACATTTTAACTTAAACGAGTTAAAATTACACAATCTAAGAAAGTTTAGGTCTGTAGTAGTAAGTAGACACAACAGGTTTAAATTTGATCCAAAATTCGGAAAAAAAGTCGTCAATAACACGTTTTAATATCTCCAACATTATCTGTGCGCACTCGTTTTCTTTGTGGTTCCAAGCCGATACTATTCGTATTTTCCCAACATTTATCAATCATCTCTTTTTTTGTTTATTATATTTTTAAAATAACAATTTTTTTTTACACAGAATCCGATATCGTTTGTTTTCCATTGTAATAAATTAAACAGGTTATTGAAAAGTTAATGTTAAAATCGTTTTTTAAACTATTTAAAAAGCCTCTAGAGCTCTTTAAAGTTTCTGTATCCGATTTATCGCTATTCTCCAATATACTTTCAAATAATTCAAAGATTCGCGATGTCCAAAAATTGTTAATACTATCGTGCCATTGTAATTCCAGCACGTAGCGCAGCAACTTTCGGTAGTCTTCGCTTTACAATTGTATCCAATGCTTGTGTGTGTTTGGTAGGTTTGGATTTGGAAAAAAAACGGCCATTCCACTCAAAGTTGCAAAAAACACTTTACATACAATATCTTCATCACTGATTGAGGCAAAACTAAGTTTAATTTGTGTGCACATTAGTGTATTAAAATCGCACATAAGTTTCTCGCACTTGTACTTGAAGACTGCGTAAATGTCCAGCCATCACAGTCATAACTTTGAGCAACCAATTTTTCACAGGCATTAATATTTTTAATAAGGTCACATACAATTTTATATAGTGTGCTAGCCGTTCTATCTTCTGATACATTAATAAAACCTAAAAATCTTTCCTGTAGGTTTCCGCCTCCATTTACAAAACGCACCACAGCAGAAAGCTGACTAAAATTGGAAACATCAGCCGTTTCGTCCAAAATAATAGCTACAAAACGCATCTGCTTAATTTCTTCTTTAATCTTGTTTAAAATAACAGTAGAAATTGCAGAAATTAAATCGTTTTGAATTCGACTTGAAGGACCTTGAAACACACTGCCCTATTCCAAATGAGCTTTTAAACAAGGGTTATACATATTTAGATAATAGAGAAACAAGGTTTAGATAATCGCCTTTATTTGTGGACTATATGTTGATTCATCATGACCTCGAAACCTAAGTTCATGAAGGGCAAGGAAACACATAACATAAGCCTTTTTTAGCACTTCTCAATTTTTATTAACTAATTCATTATGTTGTTGATGACTAACTTGTAACTCTTTATCTAAAGCCTGTTCGATTTGTGTCTTTCCAAAAACTTTTTCATTGATAACAGCTTACAAGTGATTCTTAGAGCTAATGTGTCGTTTTACTACTTTATGTAAATTATTTAAACCGCCAAATCCGTTGTGATTCTACACACCGTTTTCATTAACAAAAAACAAACCAGGCCAAGAAAAAAGTTTGTTTCTTATCTCACAACCTGTCAGTCATATATACTGCTCATAATATTTATCAGAACTAAAATGTCGCGTGCAAGTTTTAATTTTTGTTGAAAGATGTTTCAATTCAGGCTTTGACCTACGCGTATTTATATTTGTCTTTTCACAGTTTTCAAATGTCTCAGATAAGCTACCAAGTTGGGATTTTCTTATGAAGAAGAATTTCTAACTATCTTAATTTGTAGTTAGATAGTTGTTGACAACTATCCTCTTGGAATATGCCATATTACCACTAGCATTTGGAGGCAAATTTTGTGCTTAACCCAACGTATAGACCAAAGATGTTATTGACATTTCATAGTTTTAGTCGCCATTTCTAAGATTGTTTTTTAAATTATTTCAAAAACTATTGAGGATAGAAAGTAAATTTTTTAAGCTCTAAAAGAATAAATAAAACTCTACGGGGGTGCAATTTAAGAAAACTGAAATAATTTTAGTTCAAAGAAGTTAAAGTTTGGTATTTAAATTTGGATACCCTGTATGTAATATGTTCAATATTACCCAGGTAATCCAATGAAAAATCTTGTCGGTTCAAGGCAAAACCTACAATTCATGTATTTAGTAAATTCTCTAACTCATCCTGTGCAAATACCCCTGTCACAGCCCAAAAAAATTAGTTTGGGTCACACAAAACAACTTTTTTTTTAATATTTAAACCAAGAAATTTATTTTATGTATAAATCGAATTTAATTCTCACCCATATCAGCAATAATTGCATTAACCCGTCCAATATGCAGGAACTCCTCTTCAGCATTTATAGTTAATTTGGATAAATCCGGAATGGGAGGTAAAAATTCATTGTAGGGATGCTCTGTTTTGTTCGTCTTTTTCACAGCACCTTTATTGGTATCTTTATTTAAATCTGGACTTTCAGTTCTACCAAATCAATAAAAATATATATATATATAATGCACATAAATACAGGTCATTTATTTGGTTTCTGTAGCCTTTACCAGGGTTCCCAGCAATTTGCCAAAATGATATTTCCTGAAACTTTTTTGCTATAAGATTCCAAAGAAAAAAATCTTTTTCTATACATTATACTATTTTTCTAGTTAATTCAAAAAATATCTTAGAATTTAAGTATCCAAATCAAAAAATCTACAAATATGGAATTGCACAAACTTAACAAATATTTAATTTATTCATAAAATAAAAACATTTAAGTTATTCTAAAATAAGAGTTATATAAGCTTCTACATACAAACTTTTATCTCAGGGTGTTATGACTAAATAAAACATTTTTAGTACATAAATTAACAATCCCACCCTTCCTTTCTAACAGAGCTGGTATTGTCTAAGCCCAATACTAAAACATTTCGCCTAATCATATGCAAATACAATAAAGCCAAAATATTTATTTTTTTTTATTAATACAGTACATTTTTTGTTAATATCATATATCACTAGAGATAATTTTTGATTCTTCATTGTTAGGAAATTAATCTGAGCCACCACTTCTTTTTTCACCAATTATTTAACGTCAGTTTTTTCTTATTTCTAGTTTTTAAAAGTTTCATAATAATTATTATGCAAATTTTTCATAGATTTTCTCATATCACTGCCGACTTTCATACTAAGAACACCCACTGTCAATATTTATTTATTTATTAAATTTACTGGACACCCCATTTTATAATAACAATTCATATCTATAATATACTATGGATGGCAAGAACAATTCAAAATTGGAATATATATAACACTAACTTAAAATAATATCACAATTAAAACTATTTTTTTAAAACCAACTAGTGTGCACCTTCGATCCATTTTCGAGGTACTCACCATACTTATTGAGTAATGTTTACCATAATTGGTAGCACGAAATGGAACATTAGAGATCGAAGTTCCTCAAACGACAGTTCGGAACATTTAAACAGATTCTCAAGAGAATTTGTTACATAACACAAAAATCTATTCTGAACCCTCTCAATAACGCTAATAGAATTCAAATATTGTAGAGTACTCAAGGCAAGATCTACCCAATGAAGTATATAGAGATCTAACCACACCCACAGACAAATTCACGCTACTTCTATATACAAAACCCAACATTTTCTGATCTTTACGAGAAATGCTTGTAATATGCTCATTGAAACACAGCTTTTCATTGAAACAAACACCCAAATCCTTCACATTCTACTATCAACATACTTGGGATGGTCACCTCTAATGACGTATGTGGATTCAAAGAACCCTTACAGAAAGTTATATAACAGATAAGATCTTTCAAAATTGGACTAAGCCATTTCGGATATGGTGAGTATTTATAACATTTTTTAGGTACATATAGATCAACTACAATCACACTCAGAAAAAGAAATTACCATAAACATGTTGCCCTACTAAAGTTTGTTCTAATAAGTTTTCATGAATAATGTTTATTTATTGAAAATGCAAATTCTACTTCAGCATTACCTTGGGAAAACACTATAAAAAGTTAACAACATTCTATAATTAAGATACTAAGAACCTCTACATCAAACATATTCATAAAAATGTTATCAAGAAATGCATCCAATGAATAAAATTTTTGGGGTCTATGCATTAGATTCTAATTAAACAGAATCTAATAAAAAAATTCAGGTCTTATCTATGTTCTTAGAGTTCATAAAACTAAAACTCAATAACTGTAATTTCATAAGAATCTAATTGTATTATTAGTAGGCCTGTATAATGTTTAAAAAATTTAGAAATCATGAAAATCAGAATTGTTATAATACAAGACAAACTGGAGCTTTGCCACTGCCTATACCCCATACTGCATGGGTAAAGGATTCTGTTTTTATACTGGTTAGTGGTAGAAAGATATTCAACCACCTCACTATGAGTGTGAGAGCACTGCACCCACCCCAGAAGCAAATCCCATTCCTTAAACGAGATTCAACCAAAACGTACTATGCCATTCTTATAGCATAGGGTTCTAGTTCATTAGCTATCATTCTTAATGCACAGCAGCTGGAAGACAGTTTTTGTAAAATGTGTTTCATGAAATTAAAAATTATGAAGTTGTCACACAAATCGGAAGTGTAATCCACAAAAAGAGTGCACTCGCCCTTAATATCAAATGTCAAATCGTTTACATAGAGCAAGAACTCTTCTTTAAATTTTACTTGTATCTGGCTTTGTTAACAGATTTTTGATCTTAAACAATAAAGCAACTTTTGACTTTGACTGAATGGTGTTAATGTTATATATGTAATTAAACAATCGCTACTACCAGAGGAACCTCCTTGGTTTGGTCTCCAATTTTTATCACTCTTTGCTGGGACTTCCGAATTCTCAATCACAGCTTCAGTATTACTCACAGTTTTAGCTTTTTGCATCCGCCTCTATTTCACTTTGCTAAAATACAATCAATTCCATTAAAAGCGACCTATATAATTTTTCGCATAGCTTTAAAATCCTATATCTTTTTAAAACTATTGAGTTTAACAACTTTTTTTTATGCAAAAAAAAACAGAAGGCATAAAAATTGACTCCTTGCTTCAAGGAAGTTAATCCATCCTGCGTATTAAAGAATTTACATAAAACATGTCCTCGATTCAAAAATCCCTTCTACAAATATTCTAATGTTTTATTTATCTTGAAAATTTTACAGCTTTTTTACTACTACTTTGCATTTTTGTCTACATTCTGATTTATTGTGCCCCAATTGGTATTTCACAGCATTTTAAAGTACTCAGTGTGGCAATAAATTTATTATTTGTAGCCAAATATTTACCCGATTTTAAAACACCCTGTGAGTACACAGGGTTTATTTGAAACAATTTTTCTTGGATAGTTTTCAACCCAAATAATATTTTATGATTTGTAGAAGAAACAGTGATGTTTATTATTTACTTTGTTATATAAATAAAGGTTTTATTATTAAGTATCTACAAAGCATTTGTAAAAGCAATTTAACCCTTAAAACACTTAAATGGAAAATTATATAACTGTCTCGGTTGCCATATATATGTAACTCTTATTTTAATAACGAATTCTCAATAAGTTCCGTCACTGCTATAAAACCAAATCAGAGGTATATTAAAGTGTTGAAGAAATAACAAGAACCTTTAAATGGAACAAATTTAATTAAATAACCTGGTGAAAGCCACGCCACCTACATGAAAAAAGAGTGTAAGTACCTTCTTCACCTGTCACAATTTGTAGATGTGATTTCATTTCGCTCACGATTTGGTATGTTCTAATTAAAAATTTTCAAATGTAATTATTAAGTACTCTCAGTTCTAGCTTATCTGAGTAAAAGTGCATCCCATAATTGTTAGATATTTGAAAAAAAAAGTTGACTATTAAAGAGATTCCGAAGGAATATTGGATTAAGGATAGCAATGATTCCATTAACCACCCTAAATACACAACATAAATCAACCTTCAAAATTTAGCATTTGCGCGCCAAATTTTTAATTTTCTCTTTCATAATGCATCCAACCCATCTGTACATTTTCAAATGATCTGCAAATAGACTAACCTACCAATAATGTGTATCGTTGCAAGTATCATTTGTAAACAGGTTCACTACAAGGGGAATGCAGTGCACTCCTTGAAGGACACCTGAAAGAAATTTCTCAGAGATAAAGTTATTTATCGTAACACTCAGTATGTGGCTTTTAAAAAATGTTTCAACCACCTAATTAGGGAAGGATAAAAACCAGGGTAATGGACATTTTTCTGGATCACAAATTGAAATAATGTAGCTATGTATACTATAATTATGAAAAAATTCCATTCTTCAATGACATGTTAAAGATCCTCTGAAGGGGAATTTATATGAATTTTTATGTAAGGTGCATCTTATAAACATCAAAATGACAAGAGACAGAAGGGATGCTACATTAGGACACAAGAAAAGTAGGAGCTTTCCAGAAAGTCAAGAAAAAATATATATATTTTAGAATATCCATTAATAATAATAAATTTATTTAACAAGTTTAACCAAATATAGATATGCTTAATACAAGGAAATCAGAAAATGAATACATATGAAAAAAATAAACAATTCTAGTTATTATTACCTAAAGTATAAATAAACTATTGATAGGCTTGTCAGTAATGCATGACTAAAGTATCATTAGTTTTAATTTTTGATTCGTTATAACAATATTGCTCTAAATAACACAGCAAATCAATGAGTATTTTCTAGGTGCCCACATATACATATATAAAAATAAAATCTGAAAATGTATAGCATAAATTAAAAATTAAAATTTTAAAGCTTGTTATTAATTTTAGATCTTCATAAGAATTAAATATTATAATAATATTTATATTATATACATTTTTGGACAAAAAGCCATTTTGTTTAAAATGTTTAAACATTTTTAAGGTAAATTCTATTTTATATATCTTGACCCATTACATTAGAAAAAGTTTTGTGCATCTTGTGAGGCAGGAGTGAAGCTTGTGATTGTTTTAAGTATGTGGTGTTTAACAAAATAAAATACAGAAGATTTATAATAAAGTTGTTTTAGACTTAATACCTAACTTTCTTTATTCGGTAGGTTTGTGAAGTAATAGCAACTAACCTAGAATATCTAAAATTTTTTTATGCAATTGTTAATGGTTTCAGATTACCTTTTATAACAGCTCCTCTCCAACCAATTATTCCATACTCTAATAAAGATTGTACTGGTGCATGCATATTAAAGCATTTTTAGATTTTTTAAGTCCAAAATTGAATGCCATTGTTGTAAAAAGATACATTAATAATCTTAGCTCTTTAAGTCCTAACACTGGAACCTGTAGTAGAATACTTTTCTTCATATTAGTCTCGGTTAGGTTAGCATTTACTTTAGTTTATATCATCTGCTGATGATGCTAACTTGGTTAGCGAAACGCGCGTCCAGAACGTAACAAGTTGTGGTAGATATCATTAACTCTTTATCTTGATCTATCTTCCACCACAGGTTCCAGTGTTAGGACTTAACATGGCTTCACGGTCAACGGAACAAAACCTTTATTGTAAGTACTGTACTAAGATTAGGTTAATAGCAGCAGATATTTGGTTTCTAAAATCATGCAAGTCTTTTTTAGTTTTCCCTAAATTCATTTCAGTCAAGATCCCTAAACAATCACCCGTTACTGGGAATCTTTTGCCAAACAAAAGTGGCTAGATTTAGAAATTAAAAATCTGTATAGCAAACGAAGTATGCTTGAAATTGAAGCATACAGATTATTTAAAAAACTCACTTATAAGCTTAGTAATTTAGAATTTGAACAGTGGTTAGATTTCCAAAGAAAAATGTTCGTAGTTATCGATGCCAAATTTTTGAAGAAAATGTGTTCACTTAAAAACAAACTGAGAAAGTTGAAACCACAAAAAAAAATTTCTTCAAAATGAAGACATTTGTAGAAAATCTTTCTTCTTCTCAGTCTTTTGATAATAGAGAAATTGCCCTTTGAATAAAGGTTTGAATTTTGCATCTCCAGTAAAAAATGATTTATGGTGAAGTTTTTAATGCAATTCATGCCAAGTCATTGGATTCATTAGAGAGGCTTGCAGAAATCAAATCTCAAAAAACGTTGTTAACAACAAGTCAAAATATGTTTCTCGTAAAAACACTGAAGTTATCCAGGGACTGAAGAAAAAGGAATGTTTTTATTTAAAAGCTGACAAAGGAAATAAGGTTGTTATACTAGACAAAACAGATTATTTTGAAAGAGTAGACGAATAGCAATACATGA
>JAUTXW010003664.1:455000-620443 GCA_030620095.1 Kuschelorhynchus macadamiae | reverse complement strand
TTTGGCAGTTTTAGTAGTGGATCTACTGAAACAATATTTTGGGGTTTGCATTTGTTCTTTGTTTTGCTTTGTTTTTGGGTATTTTTAACAAATACTTTTTCGGGGATTTCTTTTCAGTAACTTTGTTTATCGAGCTAATTTTTTTGTTTTGAATGTCCTCGTTAATTTTTTGGTATAATAGTCGGACTTTTTCTTTATGATTTTCGACATAGTTATTAACTAGCTGATTTTCTAAGTCAATGTTAAAAGGGGATTCGGTGTTTAAATGCCCAGTTATAATTTCGTATGGTTTCAAGTTCGTAACGGAATGAATAGTGTTATTATATGTCAAAATGGCATTGTTCACCTTTATTTCGATAGGTTTCGATTTGTATTCGCTCTGATTATTTAGTAATCTTACGTGTTCGATCAAGGTTGAATGGAAACGTTCGATTACTCCGTTAGATTCGGGATGTTGACTACTGATAAAATGAACTTTTATTTTTTGTGTTTTAAGTAGTTCTTGGACTACAGTATTTTTAATTCATTCCCGTTATCTGAAATGATTTGTTCGGGTATACAGTGGTGTGTAGAAATATTTAACGAGGCTTGATTAGACACTTCGATGCCTTGCGCAGAGTCAAGTTTATATGCTTGTGCATATTTTGAAAAGGAATCAATTATTGTAAGAAATGTGTCTACATGTACTATTTGGAATGGTCTAGTGGCTGTAGGCGTAATGTTGTATTCGACTCTTATAGGTCTGCGGCCGTATTTTGTAATTAAACAATTCGCAATTATTTATGAAGTTTTGAATAGATCTTTGCTGGTTTGGACAGTAGTAAGCTGATTTTATTCTTTTTTCAGTGTCTTCTATTCCTCTGTGGTCAGTCTTTCTTTCATGATGGTTTCGTTTAATGTGATCTATTTCCTCTTCGATTGTGACGTCAATCAATTTCTTCGTACACTTTATTAGTTTTATTTGCGAATTTTTAAAGTATTGTTGAAGAATATTGCTAAATGTTTCGTATATAGGGTCTTCAAAACATACGTAATATTTAGTATGAGGAACTATGCGTTCTTTTAAAAATTTAACAATATCTTGTTCTAAATTATTTTGGGAAAGTTGAATGAGCGTGCGTTGTTTTATTTTAAATAGTTTTATTACGGTTCTGCGGAGTTAAAGTTTACCAGAGAAATTATGATTTCATTTTTTCCGTAATTTACTGGGCAATCCACGATTGGAATACCGATAAGTGGGTTTTTGTGACTAGAGTGTACCGTGGCGTCGTCTTCTTTGGCGTTCAATTGATTGTCTAAGTCTCTCGCTTCTGCAATTACTGACTCAGCATTTTCATTTTCCAATTCTCTATGAAAATTCTCCATATATCCGAAAATGCCTTGTATTAGTTTTGATGGTCCTGTTTCGTTTAGGTTGAGTTCTATACGAGATAAGGCATCTGCGTTTTGATTCAGACTACCTTTTTTGTATACAATCTCGTAGTCAAACTCTTCAAGTTTTAATCGCCATCTGACCAACTTGGAATTTGGTTCTTTCAAAGAAAACATCCATTGTAGTGGTTTTTGGTCTGTAACGATTTTAAATTTTCGTCCGAATAAGTACGGTCGGAAATATTTTGTCGCCCACACTATTGCTAATTATTCTTTTTCAATCGTTGAATAATTTATTTCCGATTCGCTAAGTGTTCTGCTAGCGTACGCCACTGGTAAATCTGAACCAATTTTTCCTTGTGACAATACGGCTTCTAACGCAAAATTACTTGCGTCTGTTGTCAGTATAAACAATTCTTCGAAATTAGGACATTTTAATATGGGTTCGTTGGATAATAGTTGTTTACATAATTCAAAACAGCTGATATAATCGGGGTCTTTTACATTGATAATAGCGTCCTTCTTTAACCGTTTTGTTAATGGTTTAGTGAGTTTTGCGAAATCTTTAACGAATTTTCTGTAATAGCCTAATAGACCGAGAAAGCCTTTTAATTCTTTAAGATTTTTGGGAATTAAGTATTTTTGTGTAGCGCGTATTTTATCGGAGTTTGGTTTTATTCCTTCCGGTGTTACGATGTGTCCCAAATATGCCACTTTCTTCCTAAGAAATTCAGTCTTGTCTAAGCTGTATCTTAAAGTTTGCAGTTCTTAGGCGTTCAAATACCTCTCTAAGCCTTAGTATGTATTCTTGTAAGCTTGTAGAGAATATTATAATATCATCGAGATATACTAAACATCTTTCATTTTTAACACCTCTCTCAAGATGTTGTCCATTACCCTTTGGAAAGTTGCTGGTGCATTTCTCAAGCCAAAAGGCATACGCAGATATTCATAATGGCCCTGCTCAGTATTGAACTTCTTCTTTTCGTCTTTTGTATGTCTTCTTCGGCCATTTCTATTTGGTGGAATCCCGACGCTAGGTCCAAGGTTGAAAAATATTGGCATCTGCCTAATTTATCGAGTAAATCGGCAATATTTGGTAGGGATATCAATCTCCTCTCGTTTTATCGTTCAATTTACGATAATCTACCACAATTCGCCATTTCCGATTTCCTCCATCTTTTTGGGAACTACCCAGATCGGTGAAGACCAGGGTGAATTAGAAGGTCTTATGATATTTTCGTCTAATATATCCTGAATCTGTTTATGTACTTCTTTTTTGTGTATTTCAGGGTATCTGTACGATTTTGTATACACCGGTATTTCGTCTTTAGTCTTAATAGAATGTTTGACTTCGTTAGTAAAGGTCAATTGATTTCCTTCGATATGAAATGTCAGAATATTCTTTAACTAAGGTTAAGATAGCTGAACGCTCTTTAGGATTCAAGTGTTCCGTCCTAACTTTTGAAATATCGAACCTAAATTTTTTCCGTGTAATATTGATTTAAATTAGAACTAATCTGGTCCCTATATTCAAATTGATTAAAATCAATAACATCGATTGGTTCTAAAACTTCGAGTTTTTTAATTTTCCGAGAGATTTAAAATAGTACATATTGCCTCGTATTTATTTACACGCGTCACGCATTCCGGTATTTCTACTCCACATGTTTTCATATATGGTATAATAACGGCACCGTTTTCAATGTTATTTACTCTTATCTTAACTACTTGCTCACAGCGAGGTTGTAATATGATGTTATTAGAGAAAACGTTCCTACTTTCGTGATACAATATATTTGCCTGACTTTTATTGGCTATGAAAATTAAACATATAAAATTTTAAACACTTTTTATTTTTCCCGAATATTTTTGAACAAGGTATAACAGCGCTAAAGTTCTCTATAGATGTACCGTGTGCTGTAAAAATTTTAAATGGATCCTATTTTATTGACTTTTTATAATATTTTTGAGCAATTTCAGGTCGTATAAAAGATTTTGTACTTCCCGTATCGATTAAAACTTTTAAGTTGTTTTCTGGGAAAATAATAAACGGTAGTTTGCTCTCGTTTCGATACAGGTTCATTAGTTTGAATTTTGCGGGTTGTGGTTCTCCACATTTTCCGTTATTTCTGGTATATTTGTTTCCGAAGCTGATAGGTGAAAAAACTGATCAATTAGTTCAGTATTTTCATCCTCTAAATACTCTTCTGAATATTCCGCTGGTTGGTCTTTTGGGAATTTGTTCTAAAATTATGATTGGGTTGTCTAAAATTTTGATTTGGCCTGAAAGTATTTACTGTTGAAATACTCATGGGTGTTGGTTTAGGTAAATTTAAATTTTATTTTGGTTTCTACCGAAAACATTTTAATTGTTAACAGGCACACTTGGACCTGGTCTAGGGGTAAAATTATTTTGACTTGTAAACAAGTTTTGGTTATTGCGATTGAAATGAGCAAGACATACTCAAAATATGTAAGGCTTTTCTTTTTACATAATTCAAGCCAGATGAAAAAAGTCAAGCTCTTCATGCTGATTCGCAAATCTCATTGCCCTTGTAATAGGTGAATGGAAACCAAAATTGGTATTATGGTGTTCAATATAAAAAAGTTCAGTTCTTCTAAGCGATCTATATGGTACATGCAAGTTAATCAGCCGTAGAAGAGCTGGACATCTCACCCGGCCGTTTAAGAGGTTAAACAATAGGCTCACATCGTTAACAGTTCTTCTGTTGGTTAATTTATCTAACTTAAGGATACTACGTGTGTGTGATGTGTTCATAATTATGATCAACAATGATAATATTTAATTTATAGGCACATAGCCTGAGAAATCTGTTTTGAACTTTTTCTATACTATACTTATAAACTTCATAATTTGGAGACCATATCACAGAGGCATATTGTAGTACAGATCTTACTAGAGTACAATAAATTAGTCTTAATGAATTAACAGATAAATCTCCGCTGGTTCTCTGGATAAAACCTATCAATTTGCTTGATTTAGCAGTCACTGAATTAATATAGTCACTGAATGAGAGACGATAATCAAAAATCACTCCAAGGTCTTTCACTGTGTTAACTCTATCCAGAGGCGCACCAGCAATATTATAATATGTATTGAATTTTAATTGTCCTTTAAAAAAGCTAATGTAACTACATTTACCAGTGTTAAGAGCTAGTCCGTTTACTCTCGACCACTCCACAAATCGGTCCAGGTCCGACTGTAAGGCATCCGAATCGACAGTGGATTCAATCACTTTAAATATTTTAAGATCGTCAGCGAACATCAAAAAATCAGAAAGCAGTATAGAATTATAAACGTCATTAACAAAAAGGTTAAACAATAAGGGAGAGCAGTGTGTGCCTTGAGGCAACCCCGAGACGGCTGCGATTGGGTTAGACCTGAAGCCACCAACTCTGACCCTGTACGTCCGCCCTTGCAAATAACTCCCGATCCATTGAACAAGATGTTCACCGAAACCCAAAGCTGAAATCTTAGCCAAAGTAGCTTGTGATTAACTCTGTCGAACGCCTTGGAGAAATCCGTGTAGATAGAATCTACCTGAACATTCCTCTCCAAGGCGCTCAGCAGACGCGACTGATAGACAGCCAAATTGGTGACCGTAGATCTGCCCAACACAAAACCATGTTGGTAATTTGAGATTAATTCTCTACATAACCACGAAAGCTGCCCATACATGAGTGCATCAAATAACTTAGGAATACTAGATTGGATACAGACACTACGATAATTCTTAATAGATTCCTTATCACCGGTTTTGTGGATTGGGACCAGAAAACCCTCTTTAAATGTATCCGGGAATTGACCAAACTTTAATGAAACATTAAAAAGCATAGTGAGAGCCTGAGACAATGTGCAAACGCAACGTTTCAGCAGATAGTTCGGAATCCCATCCGTTCCCGAAGATAATTTATCAGGCAATCCATTGATCTGCTCAAAAATCTCAGATACTGAAAACAATCGATAGTTTATGTTAACATGAGGATTTGATACATAATCGCGTACAGGAGTGTTCTGGTTAGCAAAAACAGTTGAGAAATATGCTGCAAAAGCATTAGCTATGTCTACAACCTCTGAAATCCTCACATCATCCAAAAACATTGCAGATGGCAAACTAAATGATGAACGATTTTGATTTACATATGACCAGAAATTGCGCGGATTGGTATTTATGTCAGCATCAACTCTCGCAAGATGTTGGGCATAACATAGAGTAGTGAGGTTTTTACATGTTGTTCTTAACTCGGAGAAGTGTAAATAATGGTGGTATAAGCCTGATTCTTTATATAATTTATGTACCCTCTTTTTATCAACAATGCATTTTTTTAACTCTGTAGAGTACCACTTTGGAAAATTGCTTGAAACAAATCGTCTGCGCTGTACAAACAATTGGATCCCCTGATTAACAATGTCGTAAAAGGTGTTTGTCGCGGCATTGGCATCAGAAGAGTGATTTATCATACCATCCCAATCCACCGATGCAAAGAAACCACTTAAACCTATAAAATCAGCTTGCCTAAAGTCCCAGTACTCCTCATCCTGCTTCAATATATTATTACAAGGAACAATTTCTATAACAAATTCATAGGCAGAATGATGAAGACTATCTGGGAGTACAGCATCTACTGATGTACGCACATCTAAAGATTCAAAACTGCTAAAAATTAAATCAAGGTATACATTACGTTTGTTAGGTATGGTGACATTTTGGAATAAATTAAGGAACCCAAATGATTCACTCACGTGGACAGCCGAAGAGCCCACTGGACAATTAACTAGAGTCCCTAAGTTATCGTTATACCATGTGGCTTCTGGTAGATTGTAATCTCCGAAAACGAGCAGCTTAGTGTCTGGATATTCCTGATGCAACGACTCCACAGTTGTGCAGTGTGCTACGTATTTACCAACATCACTACTGGGAGGCATATACAAGCCTCCAATAATGATGTCCTTAAACCTACATTTAACTAATACAAAAATTTGCTCAACTGAGGGGTTATCATTATGAATTAAGTTCGAATTTAAATTTGCACGAACTGCAATTAGGACACCACCACCACGTTTTTTCTCACTAGATTCCGCTGATCTGTCTCTTCGGTAGATATTATATCCGTCAATCTGCATCTCCGAATCACCAACATCGCCATCCAACCATGACTCCACAATTATTATGATCTCGTATCCAGAATTCAGAACTGCTGTTTTAAAAGTATTTAATTTAGTCTTCATGCCTCCCACATTTTGACAGTATATATTCAATGGAATGTACCTTGCATGTCAGTTTATGGCACCACCCACTAAAATATTGCTATCATTACTGTTGTTATTCATTGTGACAATGCACGGAATCCCCCGTTTGAACCTTACAGCTAGATTCTGTTCTCCAGTTTCCTTTCTTCTATCCATTTCTTTATATAAATTCTTTACTTGATCTCGCTGAGGTTGAGTAAGATCGTTCTTTAGCTTTATGTTACAGCCGTTAAGTTTGTGTTTATTTCTTAAGCAGTTTTTAGCTAATTCTGTGTTAGCAAAGGTTATTTTTAAAGGCCTCGGTTTCTCTGATATGCGCCCAATCCTTGATGCTCTAAAATCCACATCTGTATTTAAATCCATTTTTCCAAGTACACTCACAAAGCGGGCTTTATCATGGTCAATCCTTTCTGCAGAAAGCTGTGATGTGCTCTCTTGAATGTTATATGCAATAACGTTTTTAGCTCTTAACTGCCTTTCATAGGTTTCATGTATAATGACCTCCTGACTGCAGAGTGGAGTGGGGGTCATAGTGGATGACAGGGGGGGAGGACTGTTATTAGTAGACAGTTGATTTTGAATTTCTATAATTTCCTTTTCAAGTTTATCGATTTTTTGTTGTTCAGTATTTCTTAATTCAGTCAGGAGCCTATCAGTCTTTTGTTGTTGATCTAAAAGCAGTGTTAATACCTGGGAAATAAGGGAAACCACATCATTAATGGTCGCATTACCTGCAGTTTCCAAATTGTTAATTTGACTCCGTAATACAGATTCCTGTGTGATGTTCTGAGTGGGATGAGTAGGGAGAGGGGTTGCACGATTTTTTCGTTTGCCTCCACTAGAAGTGGGATTATTCGAGGTAGTTGAGTTATCTGACGTGCCTCCGAACGATATACGTTTAGTTTGAACACCGCTGCAGCTCTTGCAAGACCAGTCATGGGAACCATTCTTCTTACATTGGGAGTAGTTTTTGTCAAATTCAGAATTCGACAAACCTGAACATCCCTTATGGAACCAGGCACAACAACGAGTACACTCAATCACATGTTGGTTTGATCTGATAATTTTTTTGCAAACAGCACAATTTTCTTGAGCAGACATTTAGAGCGCGAAAATTTGAAAAGTTTTGTCGTTTATGGACACCTTTATTGACGAAACAACGTAACAGCTGATTCAGTACTTTGGAGGTTAGAACAAAGTCGTAATCGGTTTAACGAAATTACCGGAGTGGAATCCCCGTTTTTTAAGAAAATAAATAAGTCCAGTCGGTAGCAGGATTATTTTGAGCCCTAGGACAAGGCATTATTAAAAAGGTACCAGTATTAGTTACTGAAATTAACGATTTAATCACGACCGTTTTACAACACGTAAACACAATATAAAGACGACCACACACTATTCTTATTTTGAAAACTTGTCGATGGTTTATTTGGCGCTTTGTTTTTATTTTGATATGGTTCTAATTGAAAATCATTCGTTAATATGCCAAGAGCTTCATTCAGATTATGCGGATTTTTGGTTCTTATTAACGAGCCAATGGGATCTTTGAGGCCTCTAAGTAAGACTCTTAAAGCTAACACATTATGGTATTCTTTAAGTATCAAACATGTATTGTTTGCGCTGTGTGTTGTAATATAAGAACAAATTAAATTAAGTATTTGTTGAATTCTTGAATAAAACTCGAAAGGAGATTCGTTTTGTTGTTGCTTATAGTCTGCCAATACAAGAGCTAATGTGAATAAATCTCTCTGATCGAATTTTCGTATGACACAAGAAGAAATATTAATGGCATCTTCGCCTTTAATTTTTGAAATTATACTAGACATAAGATATTCATTTTGAAAATTATCCTCATCCTCAGTATCGTAAAATTTTGTTACTAATTTTTGACAAATCTCTAAAAATCTAGGGAAAAGCTCCTCTTCACCACAAAATCCTGGGATCATATTTAAATATTCAGATTTTAATGTTGGGGTGCCATTTTTATTTTAATTTGGCTTAAGGAAGTTTCAATAAAATTTAATTCTTTGTGAAATTTATTTTCTTCAATATTTTTTGTAATTGGGAATCTCGAACTTGATCTACTTTTTCTTGAACGATTCAAGAGGAGTGAGTCAGAATCAGAATTAGATGTACTACTAGATTTACTACGGGTGCCTCTATAAGACATAAAGAGTACTTACAGTGTTAGCATCAAAATCTCCATGAAATAATCCAAGAGCACTGATTTTCCTTCAGGAACTCTTCTCACTATATTATGTCCCTTAATGCCGTTTTAACCAATCCTACCGACTGCGCCACTTAAATGTTAAACTCTGTAAAACCCGTTTTTAAAAAACAATTTTTATTTAAAAAATTAATCCTAACAGTTCAAGATCTGATTCTAATCTAACTACTTGGTTCACACGCAAAAGGCACCTCGGCGACGGAAAACGCTGATGTTGCTTGTTCCTTGGTTCAAGCTTGGCTTGCCTACGTGATAACGATGAACGTTATTATAATAACACGGATAAGGTGTCCCATAACTTATACATATATATAGCAAAACTCCGGGAGCGATTTCAAAAGTTCCTAAAATGTGCAGGAAAATTTGATCCAATCAAAGATGACAAAGGACAAGGCCGTCCTAGAGGGTGCGGTACTTAAGGAAGCAATTTATTACGAAATCAAAGCTAAATTTGGAAAAGATTACGGAAAGCTGTTATACCCTTAGAGTAAGAATTAAAGTAGAGATCACAATTCATTCATAAATCACGTTAGGGTATGCGCCAACATAGTTCCCGTATTTTTCACATTCTATCGACCAGTGTTTACGATAAAACAAGAAGTGGTGTTAACGGGTCGTATCTTTAATTATTCTAATTTTCACGTCTTAAACTTGGCAACTCTGTCAGCGAATATAATTTCTCTCTCTTACAAAAATGGAGGCGTCGGGAAGAACGTCTTAAAGGCACTCCACACCAGAAAGCTGAATTTGGAAAGTCATACGCGTTTAGCCAATTAAAACGTTGTTTTTAATTTAAACAGTAGACTTTAAGTTTCCTTCAGTAAAGTTATTAGGGCCTCTTTCTTAAAAATATATCGGTGATTCTGCGCTACATTAGAAGATCCAGCTGAAAATCCAGATAAGTACAAAACTGTTGTGCATGGCTTGTTTGCTGATAAACAATGTAGAACTTTGATACAGACATTTTAATCAAAAAATTAATACAAATCAATAACTGTCATTCATTCAATCAGATGTTTTGCATATTCGACGCTTGTTGCTTGCTATTACTATTGTACAAAATTTAGAACAAATAATGAAGTTTCTTTAAATGGCGGCCAAGACGGATAATTTGATATTTAGTACAATTAGTTTCTGATTTTGTACATTTATATATTGTGAATATTCTAACAACCCAAAGACATTTAAGAGTGATTCTACTGGTTCGCTCCGTTCACTCCGATGAATGAAGTTTTCCGCGGATCCAAAGATTTAACATTTTTGAAGTTTTTGTTCATTTTAACGGTAGTTTTCTACACAATGTTAAGAACGCATTTGTAAATATTTGGTTTTAATAACAAATTACCGACCTAATATTTTCGACCTTATTTTGTAAATACTTTTGTACGCATATTAGATTAACAATATATTATTTTTTTTTAATTTTAGGAATAGTTCTCTTACATTTTGGTGAGATTTTAGTGTAGCTTAATATAGTTTTACTTATTTGCTTATATTATTATATTGAAACATGGACCCATTTAGTTTTGTAACTTTAGATAAAACACCAAAAGGACGACCACTCATAAATTTAGACTCAGACACTGACTCTAGTACGGACGTGCAGACTTACCCACAACATGATAACTATCTGTCCGATACGAATAATGTGCCCTATAACTTTCAAGCTAGCAGTAACCCATTTAATGATTATATTTTAACAGATCCTTTTTTAAAGCAACACCCAAAAACTGATATTTCTTTAAACCCCTTTGTCACTTCATATGAACATACCAACAATATCAGGCCAGAAAATAATGGGATTGAAAATAATTTATTAACTATAACTTCCGCATTTACACAGACCTTGAAAGACTTGACGTCTCATTTTACTAAGCCTGATAAAAAACCTCAAAATGTTTTTTATGGCTTCGTCCATGATGACCCCACCAAATTTATTTCAGACTTAGAAAGATATTTTCATGATTCTGGGTCCGAGAATGCAGATAAGGTGCACATAGCTGCGTCTTTACTAAGAGGAGAAGCGAAAACGTGGTTTGAGCCTTACGCTTCTTTGCATATTCCATGGATTAGTTTTAAAGAACAGTTTTTAAATCGGTTTAACGGTATTTCGGTTTTAGCCGCGGCAACATCAGCGCTTTATGGGGAACACCAAAGTCAACGCGAGTTAGTTAGCGTATTTATCGCAAAAAAGATGACGTTATTTTCACGAATAGACCCATACAAAACAGATAGAATGAAAGCCGCAGTCATAGTTGAACTTTTACGCCCGGAAATTCGGTCTCGGCTTAGAATGTACGGATTGCCTATGTCTTGCGATGAATTAATTTCTTCGGCCTCCGCAATAGAAAAAGATCTAATTGCAGAGATAAAAAATTTAGAGCGTACTTTCTCGACTAATTTTAATAATCCTAATAAAGATGTGCCTTTTAACAATGCTAAAAAACCACCATCTCCATGCAAATACTGCCAAGAATGGCATTATCACAAAGACTGTCCAAAAAATCCGTATAATTCGGAAAGCCGAGAAACGGCCGGCCGTGGCTCACCCCAACACAGACCGGCCCAACAACAAAACCAGTCATCTACCCCATTCAGACGCGAACATTGGAGGACAGAAATGAAATCTGCCCAAGCAAGACGTTGAATACAGTAGTTACCCCACATGATAAAATTAATATACCTCGTATTAACATTAAAATTGAAAATCGTACTATTTCGGCTTTATTAGATTCTGGCTCTAGTATTAATATTATCCGGACAGATGTTCTTTCAAAAAATACAAAAACTATTAAACCGATTAATCAAAATTTCATATTAGCATGTGGTGAAACTCCAGTTACGGCTTCCGGCTCTATTAATTTAAATTTCTCCATTGATTCTCTAAATTTAAAATCCGATTTTATAGTTTTACCAAATTTGCAAGAACAGTGCATTTTAGGGGAACCATTTCTGCGAACAAATGAGGTCATTTTACTAGAAAATGTGCTTATATGGGTACTGACCTGAGAAAAACTATTTACTGGCATATTCCTCACTACATAAGTACAGTAAATTATGATTTTTTAAATTACCTTCCTTTGGAAGTAAAAGAAAATCAAAATATATTTAAACTTATAAAAGATTATGCTGATATTTTTAATTACGGTTTGCACCAACCTACTACGACCACTATTAAACATCAAATTGTCATTACAGAACCAAATAAAAAGATTATTCAAAAATCTTATCCAATGAGCCCTAATCTTAAAGAAATAATGTATCAACAGGTTGACGAAATGCTATCATCTGGCGTCATTGAACCTTCTTCATCTTCATTTAGTTCTCCAATTGTTCTTGTTAAGAGAAAAGGCAGAAAGCCCAGATTTTGTGTAGATTTTAGGTTGATCAATAAGATTACTGCTGATGAACCTGCAGTGTTGCCAAAAATATCAGATACTCTTAAAGATTTAGGTAATTCTACCATATTTTCAGTTTTGGATTTAAAGTCAGGTTATTGGCAGGTGCCACTCGAACCTTCTTCCAAACAATATACTGCTTTCTCTACACCTGATGGTGCCTTATATCATTTTACCGTCATGCCGTTTGGCCTGAAAAATGCGCCTGGAACATTTCAGCGCCTTATGACAAATGAAGTTCTTTGTGGTTACCTTAACGTATTTTGTAAAGTGTATTTGGATGACATTATAGTCTATTCTCCAGATCAAACCAGTCATCTTAAACATCTCCAGTTAATCTTTGAGCGCTTAAAAATCCATAACCTTCGAGTATCTCCCGAAAAGTGTCATTTTGCTACATCCGAATTAGACTATTTAGGTCATCACATATCAGGTGGTGTTATCACTCCCCAAGAGAAACATATTATTGCAGTAAAAAACTTTAAACCCCCTCAAACTAAAAAGCAACTGCAAAGCTTTTTGGGTACTTGCAATTGGCTTCGCGAGTACGTACCACACATGTCAGAACTCACTGCACCTTTAAATTCACTGTTACACAAAGGAACTAAATTTCGATGGTTAGATGTTCATCAAACTGCTTTCCAATCCATAAAAAACAAATTATCGCAGCCTCTTATTTTTCATAGGCCAGACTTTTCAAAAAGATTTTTCTTACAAACCGACGACGCGTCATCCCGAGGAATGGGCTGTGTGCTATTTCAAATGGATGAAAATACTAATCAGCGACAAATAGTATCTTATTCTAGTGCTCACTTTACTGCTACCGAATCTAAATATCATTGCAATGAGCAAGAATGCCTTGCAATAGTGTGGGCTATAAGAAAGTACCGTCATTTTCTTGAAAATAAGTTTACCCTTGTAACAGACTCCAGATCTCTTCTCTGGCTAGAAAAATACAAGGATTCGAAATCCAAACTTACTAGGTGGTCCCTCGATTTACAAGAATTCAAATACGACTTGATTCACTGTGAAGGTAGGAATAACGAATTGGCTGATTTTCTTAGTAGAAATCCCACTAACGAAACCTTCGATTCTTACCGAGTTAATAATGAAAAACTCTTGCCCCCCTTACGACAAGAAAATCCTAATAAAAATCCTGAGGAGCCGTGAACAATATTACTCATCTCGACCTCTATCAAAAAGTATCTAACGCGCAGAATCGGTCCTTACCCATTCAAAAAAAAATAATTAAATGGAAAAACATTCACTCCACTGGCCCCCAAAACGCCTTTGAACGACGATATCACCGTAATTATTTAGTTAAAGGTGATCTTTTATACAAAAAAGGGCAAAACGAACAGCTAATTGTGCCTCGCCATTTAATAAATAATATTATTCATTTCCATCATGATAATCCTGAAGTCGCGCATCCTGGAAGAGATGAGACAATACGTAACATTTTACAAAGATATTTTTTTAAAAATATACACAAAACAGTAAGTGACTATGTGCGTAACTGTATAGTGTGCATGTCGGTTAAGAGAAGACACATTCAGAAAGATGCACCGTTAAAAGCACATACTCCGAAATATCCTTTCGAAATGGTGTCCATTGATATTTTAGGCACCTATAATGAAAGTAAAAGGGGAAAAAAGTATATTTTATGTGTTGAAGATGTCTTCACAAAATGGGTGGAAGCTGAAACATATGCGAAAGTAGACTCAAAAACGGTCATCAACTTTCTGAAGAATAATATTATTTCAAGATACGGTTATCCAAAAACAATAATTTCAGACAATGGTCCGCAATTTAATAGCAGAATTTATCGACAATTTTGTGACAACAATAAAGTAAAAAGATTTTACGCTCCTATATTTCACCAACAGAGTAATCCTGTGGAACGTAGAAATCAGGAAATCAAGAAAGTTTTAAGAACTCTATTAGTGGAAAAAACTGATTATAACTGGGATACTTACCTGAACGATGCTCTTAGAATTCTCCGAACACGAAAAAATAATTCAACAGACATGACGCCCGCAAGAGCACTGCTTGGGTATGAATTGGCAGAATCTGGTGAGTGGATGACGCCTATGTATCGAAGTAATCGCCAAAATCTGGAAAAATCTAGCGTCGAAGAAAGAATGCAACAAATTGCAACTAACCAAGCTAGATATCAAGAAAAATACACTAATGAAAACCTACGTCCCAATGTAACTTTTCATAATGGTGACAAAGTGATGGTAAGGGAAATGAGACAACTTAAGGAACCGTTTGGCCCTGTTTGGTCTGGTCCTTTTGAGGCTGCGAAGGTACAGAGCGATTCTGTTTATGTCATTATAAGAGATGGTAGGCCGGTTACAGTACGTGTAAATGACCTCAGACCTGCTCCTCTTGGTAACGACGCCCCTTCGTATAATTCTGACTCAGAATCTGATTCTATTGCAGGTGACTCGTTAGGTATGGATGTACTTAACTAACCCCATTTCTTCAAATGTGGAAAACAGTCGTGCAATGGATTTAAGTGGTCGTTTGGATAATCGACTTCCTACTTCTAGCGCAAAAGTATTAAGTCATTCTGATGAACGTCTTTTACCTCATATTGATACCCAATCTAATCATGAAACATCAAGTGGTTCTCATGATAATTTTGATGATTCTTCGGATGAAGATGACACTCATTTTCAAGGTAAAAAATCACTTTCTCACTCTCCCAATCTACCTCAACTTACCCCAAGACTTAATTTTAATAAACATAATACTTATCCGATACTTCCAGAAGAGCCCATATCTATTAGACTAAGACGAACAATGAAACCAAAAATGTGTAACTTTCCCGGCTGTGACTGTAATCTAAATAGTAAATCCAATAACCCTAAATAAGACTAGACAATAACTGTTATTTACATCCTAAGGAATACTTTATAATTATGTTACCTTAACCAACGTTTTTATATAAATTACTAATTTTTTTTGTATTAGATTAAGTATAACTGTTGTGTACTGTTATATGCTTTGTATGTTTATTTTAATTTCTTTAAAATAAATGGTGCGATGCTCCTTGCCAAATTCAGCTCTTCAAAACGGGGGGGTTTTAACGGGTCGTATCTTTAATTATTCTAATTTTCACGTCTTAAACTTAGCAACTCTGTCAGCGAATATAATTTCTCTCTCTTACAAAAATGGAGGCGTCGCGAAGAAGGTCTGAAAGGCACTCCACACCAGAAAGCTGAATTTGGAAAGTCATACGCGTTTAGCCAATTAAAACGTTATTTTTAATTTAAACAGTAGACTTTAAGTTTCCTTCAGTAAAGTTATTAGGGCCTCTTTCTTAAAAATATATCGGTGAGAAGCAAAATCCTGTCAAACAACCCCACAACCGATATCAGTGGGGATGGCCCGTGTCCAAGCCGTGGCCATTTGTTGATGAATGCCAGTGACGGCGCGAGTTTTCACTTCCCGCATAAGGATATATCATTAATCGTGAAAAAAATCATCGTTCCGGGGTTTTACAGATCTTCATGTTTTTCCATTACTGTCGGTCGGTCTGTTCCGGTATAGCTGAAAAATCCATTTCCTCGATTAACTTTTATTTAATTTTCCACAAAAATTACGTCTGATAAAAAAAAAACTGGTAAAATATTGGTATGAATTTAATATGGCAAAACAAAATGACGACCTGTTAAAATATTTGATGTACGAAAATAAAGAAATAGGCCATGCTTCATTATCTTTGACAAAGAAGGATTCTTACCTATTTCTTAATGAAGCAAATAGGTATTTTTACAAATTTCAAAGAAATAATCGTTCCCTACTTCACTATCTAAAATCAAATCATTAAGTTAGGTAAGTTTAAAAGGAAATTACTTATTTATATATTATTAAACTTTCGTTTTTAGTTGTTTGCCTTATGTCACTGTCATTTTGTAATTGTGACATTTAGAAAAATTATTTGTTCAGTTATTAAGTACAAATTGCGAGCGAATTTTAATATTTATACAGATTTGATTCAAAATCGATATTAACTGAGCAATTCATACATTTTTAGTAATAAATATTCAAAATAGGGATGTCATCAATCAACCAATCCGATAAGTATTTTTTTCAGATATTTTTAAACATTTAATTGGCCACCGTTTTGTCCACCAATTTTGAATTTGTCTCAACATTTTTACCAGTTCATCCCTATATAATATTTGATTGTTGGGGTGGGATTTCGTTGGAGGCAAAAACGAACTTGGTATTTGTAGAACATTTGATGGCTAACCGATACATTACAGAAATTTTAGAGCACCACGTGACCTTTGCTCCCACCATTGGAGATGAATTTATTTTGATGCATGGCAATGCACGTCCACATAGTGGTAAGGGAGTATCTGAAGAACTCTGAAATTTCCCTAATAGATTGGCCAGCCCGAAGCCCTGATATTAAGCCAATTGAGCGTATATGGGACCATATGGGAAGACTGTTCGGGAAGCAGCAAAATCTACAAACAGACCAATAACTTATTCGTAATTTAATTTTAAGCATGCCCAATAGATGTCAAACCGCTATTATGCTAGGGGCGGGTACACCAGGTACTAAAAATCTTGATTATGTATTATATTTATTTATTGGTAATAATTTCTTATGTTATTCTAAATAAACAATAGGCTATATTGTTTGTTTTCTTTGTTACATAAATAAAGCTGTGCCTTTTCTGTGTCTTTTTTTGCTTAGAGAAAAATAAATTAAATTAAAAAATTGGATTCTTGGTACCTGCTCTTTTGAAATAGGAAAGTTGGACAAAGCCTAAATTTTTTTAATAAAAAAAAAATTATTATTAATCTTTTATATTGAATACTCTTTTCCAAACCATCAAATAAAAAAGCTATGTACGGGTAAAATTTGTCAAAATATCGTTGGAAACCCTGTATTTTAGGGATACCCTGTATTATTGTCAAGGTAAACGTCAAACGAAAATTTAAATTAAATGCTCATAAACTCTAATAACAATCTTTAGAAGTCATCATTTTCAATCGTGCATTCAAAGCAAAATTTCTAAGATTTAACATGGTAAAAATTTTAAGAGAATTCGTTTAGCGGTAAATGAAAACTGCACCCGAGACATTCATAAAATAAAAATTTCAGGCATTGATTGGATTATTTACAACGAAAACATAGCCATTTGAAATTGATTTTTATTTTTAAAAACCGTCGATTTTCTTTTTCCACAATTAGTCTCAGTTCTATTTAGAAACGCCTTTCCTGTATATTCATCAATAATTTTCAATTAAAAAAAAATAATCGCAGTACAAATATTTTAAAACTCTGTTGCTACTCTATGAAATTGAAAAATTTTAAATTCAAACCATTGTAATCTACTAGACTGTTAACCTAAATTAAAAATTATTAATTACCATAGAAGTCCCGAAATAAATCATAAATTAATGCGGAGTGAATTCAAGGCAAGATATACAAAAAAAAGCTGGCGGCTGTTTTTACCCAAGACTGTAATTTGTTCACCGTCAGTTTCAATGACAAGCAATAAATATAATTTTCTTTGGAGCATGAGAATTAAACATCGAGGTTTATACAGAGCATTAGCATAATTTTTGTGAATGGTAATATTTCAAAAATATTTTCTGAACATATTTGTTTTAATTTTAAAATCAACTCAATTGTTTGGTAGTTAAAGCAACAGTGTCATAAACAATTGGCATGTTGTATCGAAGTTACAACTATTTTCTTCGGGAGGAAATTTCAAATTTATCTCTCTCTCTCGAAAGAGGGAAGTAAATCACCGTCCGAGGTATTTGCAGATCTTTGCGTTTTAGGGTCACTAGATCCCGAAAAACATGTTCTTTCATTTCTGTCGGTCTGTATGACTGTTTGTCGTTCTGTCTGGGCGCGGCACAGCTCAATAACTACTTATCTGATCAGAAATTAAAGGTCATGTGATGGTAAAATTTTGGTAATATTCCAATATTACCGAACAAAATAATTGCCTTACAAAATGTAAAAAATCTGTTTTGAATATTTCCTTTTATTAGAAACAGTAAAATGTTATCCAGTTACAATGTACAGGGTGGGTTTTTTAGTGCGAGAAAGTCCAATATCTCTGTTGTTATGGGAAATAGAAAGAAAAATGAAGTGGTAGTGGGGTTGCAGCCTTTTAAAAAATTGGCCCAAGATGAAATGAAAAACCCTTTTTTTTGTATACTCAAGCTTTCTAGTATAATATTTTACTTTTCCTCAAACTATAACGAATACAAAAAGTATGTTATAACAAAATATTGTATAGTAAAAAGACTCGCCAAAGTTGGATTTATCATGAAAATAGGTAATATCACAACAAAACATCTTTATTTCATCTAAGTAATATTGTTATTAAAATCATACCTCTTAAAATTACAATATTAGTTGAATTTTAGTGGTGTGTGGAGACATATTTTGTGCGAAAAACGGGTCGAAATTGTTCATTAAGAAAAAAAGGAATAACCTGAATTTACGCGAACACGCACTATACGGAACTAAAGTTAGACAAAGGCAATATTATACAGCTAAGTGCATCTAAGAAAGAGATAATAATATACGATTGATTTTGAGTGAAAAGGCGAACTTTGCCAGAGAGTAGTTTTGGTCAACACATATTAATTCATTCCAATACACCAATATAGGGTGGACCAATTATAAAAGCGGTTCAGAGGCGAAATTAATCTGAAAATCAAAAATGTAGAATTTGAAAGCTCGAATAAAAATTAACACTGAGAATTAGTTCATACGACTAAAGAAATAATAATATAAAAAAATAATAATAATGATGGTAATATAGTAATGATAATATTAATAATAATAATAAAAAAAATATATAACAACAAAAAAACTACTTATCTATCGCTGAGTGATGTCAGAGTGTCATATATCTATCTTTTTCCAATCCCAAAATATATTTGTAAATAGAACTTAAATTTTGGGTGTCGCTTTTTTGTTTATGTTTAAAGGTTCTAAGTTTATTTGAATCATTTGAAGAAAAATTCTTTTTGTGATAAGATTCTACTTTGTCCAAGATACAAGGTTCTTCCGAATCAATGATATGGTTTTAACTAAAAGAGGGGTCTGTCAGAGCACAGTTGTTTATATTCCTGTGGCAGTCACTTTTGTGTGCTGTAATACGGCCCTTGCGGCTACTTGATAAACATATATATATATATAGGTCAAACGACCATATAAGACAAGTTACAGTTTGAGCTGAATATCTGATATACAATGTTCCAGTTCTCATTCAGTTTTTTTGAATTTTGAGTACAAAAGTGATAATGGCTTTGTCTGCTTTCTAGCTATTTTAACATCAATGCTTTTGAAGATGGCAATTAATTTATCTGTGAGGCCTTCAAGAAATGGTAGGGAGAAAAATATATTACTTTCAGAGCTGAGTTCCCTGATTATGTTTTGAGATAAGTTAATTAAATTTTCAGGTGTTTGTATAGAGTTACATTATATATTAGATATATTAATAGTGTTAGCCCACTGAGGTTATGTTTGTTGAGAGAAACTAGGTACGATAGTCTCTTCTATTTGATATTGCGAGCTAAAGAGAAATTTATTGATCATCCTTTCAGGGTATGAATTTTCTAGGGATGCTAAAACGTGAAGCTATAAAAAACTTTAATGGGTGATTTTTTCACATTGCAAACATTTTAGTTCGCCGCCATCTTGAATTCGTACCACAATTTTAACTCTTCATCTCTATACCACAATTAATTTTTGCACAAAACCTGAAAACAATCTAATAAGTAGTTTTTCAGACAGGTTTTTTAAATATTTTATTAAACCGACATTTTGTCTTGGATAAAAATTTCACCAACTAATCCTACGTAATACTTGATTTTCATTTAAAATCAGTAAATCTTAGTAATAATTTTTTTAATATTTGACTATGCCGACATTTTGTTTTGCCATATTAGATTTTTATCAAAATGTTACCAGGTCATCCCCACGTGATCCTTAATTTTTGACCAAAATTTGAATATACTTCTTTTAAATGAATTAAATTACAGTGTATAGAATTTGTATAAAGTTATTACCCACTACTATAAGCATAAACTGTTTTATCTCCACGTAGTAGAATTCTGTACGAGGGAGGAACTTCCGGGTAAAGGCGAATTTGCCGTTTTTTTTTTAAATTGAACCCAAAGATGTATTATAAATCTGGCAACATCGTTATATCGTAGTACATCGTAGCGTGGGAGAATTCTGGGAATATGGGTTACACGATCCCTAGTACAAGGTCGTTTATGCAAAAGCCCGTAGGAACGGCATTAATGCACCGTTTCCTGCAAGATGCGACCCACATATATGACGTGGGTTCCATTTCCGTTATTTCTATGCATAAATCGATTGTGCAGGATACACTTATAGTCGATGAGATGTGTCAGATCGTGGTTTTTGGGGCCGCCCTCATGATTTGAAAGAAAAAGCCTAATTTTCGCATTGATAGAAAGCAGAAAATGTATTGCAAATGGTTTTGAACACAAAATTCTTACACAAAAAAAATTGTTTTATAATGCAAGATGAATTGTGTTATATCGAGTATTTTCGTGTAGGCATTTATCGAAAAAGACTTTCAGCTTCACAACTTGATATAGGTAGTGTCAAGTAAATTTTAAGCATTATTTTCAAGATGTATTCATTCTAACTACACATTCTTCTTGAAACATACAATGTCCAAGTAATTATTAAATGGAAAACATTCACTATACAGCATTTCCCTGATATAATTTTTATAGACAGACATTAGATATCATAACTAAATATTTTTGCCCATATCTACGAAAAAATTGAATTGGAATTACGTAATGCGGTTTCAGGCGGGTAATTATATTTTTGTCTGTATTTTGGCGGTTTAATAGTTTAGTCATTTTGGCGAATATTCATGTCGTTATAAAAAAAACCGTTACCTTAATATGTTTTTGTCTACTATTAATTTTAACCTCAATATTATAAAATTATCCCTGACTATGACCTATTTTATTTACTGTCAATTTGGGTGCGCAATATATTTTTGGGCAGATATTTACTGTTAAAGTACCTAATGAGTATATTTTTAAATGCCTATAATATTACTTTTTATGGTTTAGATCGTGATTACCTTCTTTACTATTTACTAGATAAGATAAATAAAAAGAAAAAATGTTCAATTTGGACGATATCTCCAATTAATATAACAACGTTAAATTTAAACAAACAAAAAATGTAATAAAAAAATGGTTCTAAAGATCCCGAAATAAAATTAATAATAACTAGAAACCCTCTTTTAAAAATTACACACAAAAGAAGCCTCTTTATTTTATAATAGATTAACATAAATGCAGTAATGCGAATTCGCTTCTGTGGCGTAGCTGTATTAGATTCTAGGTAATTTTATGACATCGTTACTAAATGTATACAGATACCGCGATTATACACTTTTTTGCGGTCTAAAGTCAACATACACGTAATACCATAGCAGAGGCGGATAAGAATATCAATCAATCACAAGCGGTATATAAGACGTCATATTGTATGCCATCCTTGTCTGACACATATACATACATTTTTTTCTAAGATAGAGTTCTAGTGTGTATCTTGCTTGAAATGTTTTTTTTGCTATTACAAAAAAAAAAAGTGTTTTAAAAAGCGGATTGCAGGTTAGCCCTGGGTAGGTTCTTTTTTTTTGGGATGATGTAAAAAAGCGTATTTATATAAAAATGTGTATCTATATTAAAACAAGGATTGTCAAACGAAAAAACTCGAGAAAAGGCAAGACTCGTGCGAATGTTTAATAATAAAAAATGTACCTACACCATACTTAGCCTGGTACCCTCGCCTCGGTACAAAACAACGAATTCAGAGTCTGCCTATTAAAAAAAAAACGAAAACATATTGTCTGATTTATTTACTAGGTACTGGCTTATTGCATTCAAAATATGCTCTAAGTAAGTTTTATGATTTTCTGTGAACCGTCAGGAATTTTCTAAAAAAAATAACAAACGACAATTGGAACTTAAAAAAGTGACCCAATTTAGTTCAGTACATAGTTTTTTTAGGAACACATATATACTGTCTTTTCAAACACTTTTATTGGACGTCATTTTGTTCATATTGGCATTCTACAGTAATTTACTAGTTTCTACCTATATCACACTTGATATTTGGGCACAATTTGAAATTAATTCTATAAGTAGTTTTTACATTGACACACACCGCGATTTGTTTGGTTTAATTCGTACCAGTTTATCCTTACATCGTATTTAATTTTTCTCCAAAATTGAAAGTTAATTGAATAAGATTTGTTTAGGTTGATTTTTTAAACATTTTATTTGGCCGCCATTTTGTTCCGCTAATGCTTAATGCTTGCACATAATTTGAATTTAACCTAACAAATAGTTTTTTAGGCGGTTTTTTTTAAATATTTATTAGGTTGCCATTTTGACTTGCTATCTTATATTCATACCAAAATGTTACCAGTTAATTCTTATTTTTCTGTTAACACTTGATTTTTGTGCAAAATTTTAGGTAAATTGGATAATTAGTTTTTTTTCTTCGGGCCCTAGGTCCGAACATGTTTACGATCGCCCCATTCTTTTAGTAAGGCAACTAATATATAAAAATTACCTGCGAAACCGGGACCCGTGTTTACCGAGCCCTAGGCACGTGCCTCGTGTGCCTTGGGGTAATCCGGCTCTGTGTGAAAGCCAACCTGCCTTATGTCAGTATTGACCACGGCAAGCAGGACTAAAATACAATATTGTCAAAAGCTTCCATCGTAACCCCCCACCTCCCCCCCACCAGAGCCACGTGTCGTGTGATTAATTTGAGACAGACAGCTCGCAGGACTGAAATAAAATTGTCTCTCGTAAAAGGAAAGTATTTCTTTGCCTGAGATTTTTGCAGTATATTCTCCAATTTTCGTTTGTCGGTCTGTCTGTACGCGGCATAACTCAAAAACTACTTATCCTATTGACCTCAAATTTTGGTTAAAAATCAAGGCTGAGAAGAGGATGAAATTATTACATTTTGGTAAAAATCCGTTTTTTTTTTCAAAAATTTGTTAACGCCTAAAGTTCTCAACAAATGTTTTTAATTTTTTTGCTTCTGATTTAAAAAAAATAACTTCCGTTTTTACGAAAATTTTGACATATTCATAAAATCTTTACCACCTAATTTATGATCAATAGTAATAGCGTTATCATTAGTATTAAGAAGTATGGATACAGGGAGTGAAAAAAGTTAGCTAGAATTTACCAAACACTAACTTAATGCATTCTATAGAGTTTACTTGATTCGGTTTTGGAATTATATCATATGTAAGATAATTAAGATATACCAGCTGTGATAAAACAAAACAGTTTTTTTATTTTTACTTTATCCATTTTATTGGTAGCCTCTATGTAGGTTATTCGTTTTTTATTCCAAAAGAGTTATACAGGGTGTTATTTAATCGATGGCTAAAATGCAGAGCGTAATTTTTTAGCTCGTTTTAGGGCTGCATTTTTTATAAACAACTGTCCGTAAAGCCTTCGTTTTTGAAATACAAGGTATTAAAATTAAAAAAACTAAAAAAACAATTTTTTTTAAATTTTTTTCCATGACATTCATTCGTACATTTCTCGAGATAAATGATTCAAAATTGACACATTTTGTTGTGAGCAATGCCTTCGAAATGGCTATACTACCTTTTAGAAAAATGTACAGGATGTTACTTTTTGACAGCTCGCGACCCCTTTTAACCCCCCCCCCCCGAAATTTTTACTGCGACGACCCTGGCCAATTTTATCATTTTAGAGCTGCATTTTTTTATAAACAAATCTACAGGATGTTAATTTCTCGAAATTTTTACTGCGACGACACTGGCCAATTTTACTGCGACGCTACTAGTTAATTTTAAAACAAATTAAATTCCTTATTCTTTTCTATGGCTTTTTGTTTTCTTAGATTTGGCTTTTATAAATTATTTAGCAATGTTTGAATTCATGCCTTCCTAATTTCATAATAATGCATTAACATTCCAATTTTACCATTTTTTTCTGTGTTCCATATGCCATGAATCGATATTTCATAAATAAATTTTAAACAGTACAAAGATCTAAAACTTTCTAGAGATCAAAAAGTTACAAAACAGATTAAGGAATTTAAATTTATTGAAGAAATGACCAGTGGCGTCGTTTTAAACATTTCAACATTTCAAAGGGGTAAAAGGGGTCGCGACCTAGGAAAAAGTAACACTTTGTAGAGTTTTTTAAAATGTATTATAGCCATTTCGAATGCATTGCTCACAGCATACAGTGTATCAAATTTAAGTGATTTATCTCGAGAAATGTACGAGGTCCATGAAAAAAACTGTATTTCAAAAAGGAAGGCTTTGCGGACACATGTTTATATGACTAAACTAACTAAAATTAACTAAAAAAATATATTTACGCATCAATTAAATAAGACCCAGTATAACTCTTTTGGAATTAAAAACGAATTCTCTATATCAAGACTAATAAACCATAATACTTATAAAACGGCTAGAAAAATCGTTTCGGCAAAAAAGGTATATCGTAATTATCTTATGTCTAACATAACACCAAAAACGAATTATAGTAAAATCTATAGAATTCATTACGTTAGTGTTTGCTAAATTCTAGCTAACATTTGTCACAACTTGTACCCAAACTTCTTAATACTAATTATAACGTCTTACCATAAATTAACTGATAAAGATTTGTTTTGTGTTACGTTGTTAACGCTCCACTTGAATGAATATGCTAAAATTTTTGTAGAAACGCTGTACATTGCAAATAAACAAAAAGGTCAGAAATTGCTAGAAATTTTTTTTTTGTATTTTGTCGAAGATTATTTTGGTCAGAAGCAAAAAAAAATAGAAAAATAATGTAACAGTTTTAGGCGTTAACAAACTTTTGCAAAAAAAAGTAGGGGTTATATTTCACGCCCTGTATCAATTATTTTTTATGCGCATATGCGGTCATGCAAGTAAAACCACATACCAACAGATCTTCCAAACGAATGCCAAAAACCGCATTTCGATATTGCGTTTCGCGATTGAAATATCCATCTTTAAACTTTGATAAAAAAAAATTCTTGATGCAGTATTTATGGCTAGCAGTTTAGTTATATTTTTATGCAAAGCCATTATGGTGAAACAAAATGGCGACCTAATAAAATGTTTCAATATTAAAGTTCCATTTCCTGAAAAAAAACCTTCTTTTTATGGAAGAAAATAATAAGGGACATAATTTATTTTTCGTAGACTATGTAATAAATGTTATGAAAAAAATAATAATAATAAATGAAATAAAACCTAAAAAAAAATTAAAAAAGATGACAATTTATAGGATTTGTAGAGATTTACTACCAATTAATTTATTGTCTATGCTTTAAATTATTGTTACCTTAAGATATATAAAACTATTAGGCCTTTGAGAAGAAGTTATCTTTGCCCTTTTTTGTGCAATATTTTTTACCGTGACACGCTTGGCATAACTTTATAACAATAAGTTAGCATTCACGCAGCGACGTTGGGATATAACTATCTTATTTAGATGTCCAAAAATATTTTTATACACAAAGTTTTGTTTATATTTCAGGCATTTGAAAAAAATAGTTTGGTGTACAACTATCGGAAAATCATGAACGAAACTGAGTTTGTATGTAATAGGTAAACATCGTTAACACTACGTTAATATTTTTCTTTGTAAAACTATTTGGGGTATCTATCGGATGGAACTAAAAATTTACGAAAAACTCTACAAGTATCACGTATTTTTTGATTTTTACTTAGTTGCAGTACTTATATATTATTGAAATATCGAAAAATTTTCAGTCCCAAATATTAATTTTTTAGGCAAAATTTAAAAGTCAGTTAGTAATAGTATATGGTTACCGACATCTCGGGCTGACTACTTCGTTTTGGCAAATTTCATATGCGTGTGATAATGTTTTTAATTGTACTTATTCCACTCATCTTGGTTAGATTATGACGTAGATAATGTGCGATAATGAAATATTATCGTAAGAGTGCAATAATATTCGCGTCTTAATGGATGTACTTATTTCCACATTATACTCTCGGGATATCATTGTTCTCAACATAGAAAAGCATGACCATAAATAAGACGGTTTATATTTTTAAGACAAACATGTAAAATAAACTAACAGTACCTTCTCGTTTGGATGATTCTTAATCGCTCTTTCAGTGCAATATTTTTGATATCTTTCAGAAGCTTGCTCTGAAATCTAGTGAGAATTAGAGAAGATATTATATTTTCGGCAGCTTTTTCTATTTCTGAAGGAATACTGTCTAAATCACCCATATGTATCACAATCATGTTGCTAGAAACGAACTTGTTACAAACGTAATCTCTGCTGACTATCCTCGTTTTGGCAAATTTTATATTCATGTGATAATATTGTGTGTATCCCATTTATTACGTAAATAACTAGAACTTTTTTAAAATATGTGTTCTTTAAAAACAATTTGTGCAGCACTTTTTGTTATCGGCATAGAGTCATCATTCTAAAATCAAAAGTGGGTTCCTTAAATAGAGGTACATATTTTAAGTAAAGAAAAATATTTAATATCAAGTAAAATATTACAAAATATAATTTACGAGAATTTTGGTAATAACAAAAAACTGAGTGGAAAAGAGAATAATTTCGGAGTATGCCCCTTAATATCTCAATAACAAAAATATTTACCAAAAGTCTTAAAAATCCGCTAAATCATCCATGGTTTTATCATGTGTAGTTTTTTTGTAAACTCAAAACTGCAATCAAACTTAATGCTATTCATATTCCCAGATTTTTCTTTGAGAATTTTGAATTATCTAAAAAAAATCCTCATTTAGGGTTAACTTTGGCGTTGCTTGAAATTTCCTCAAATAACATAAGATTGCCTTTACAAATATAAAATCCGTTAACTTTAGATGAGGTGTTTCAAAAGCATTTAGAATTTTGGTAAAAATAAATCACTAATGAAAAAATATTGAAAACATTCCAAAAAAGAATGTTGTCTTGGATAAATGGAATTCTGCAATTTATTAATATATAACATAATACTTGCACATGCCAGAGGGGTCATGGTCACCCCTTGCTTGTGTGCTTGGTGCCCCCCCCCCCTCCATTCCGCCACTGATTATTGTCCAGACACACTCATTGTACTTAATACATTCGACGGTCATGTTTCCTACACCGTGTATAATAGATAAACTACGCCGTATTTTTATTAATAGAAGCGAAATAATTTTGCGGTTGATAAACCTTCCAAGTTCAAGGTTGTGTTTTCGCGATTAAATTAGCGTCTGGATTTTGGCACCGCATATGCGCTACTGAAATTAATTTTCGACCAACCGACCTTCGCGAATTAGAAATAAACATTTTTTGACTGACTTCAGAAATTGTTTGTGTTTTTTATAACTAATTTGTTGATCTAGCAATCTAGCAGAACAGGAAACGGATAATGCGCTTTCGTATGTTTTGGATAGAGAAACGTTAGTTAAAATTTGAAAATAATACTTTTGAACATTTGTTTACATAAAATTCATCTGTTTATAATGTAACTAAACAAAAAGGGAAAAACCACCATTAAACATATTGAAACAATGCACTGTTTTTTCTCTAAACTTCCTATAATTTTTCGTCATTTAAAAAAATGTAATTACTTAATTTTCTAACTGTTGGAGATCATTATATTTTGATAGTGAATAAAAAGCAAGTTGCGTACGAGTTAGTGAAAAATGAATTTGTCGATTAACTGAGATCCCACTTTATCTTTTAAACTATTGAAGATAGAGAAGAAAGGTATGGAAAATGTTGTTTCAACAATAACTATTTGATCAAAAATCTAAGGCCATAAAAAATTCTGTGAATATTTCATGTAGCATACCCTATAACTATAACTCAATCCAATTTTAATACGCTAAACGGACAAAAATTATAGGAGGAAAGATATAGATTAGAGAGAGATAGAGAAGATTTATTTTTTTATGTCCTAATTCCAGACTTCGAAGTACAGATTATTTCTTTGGGTTTTTTGATATAATATTAGAAAAATTGTAACAGTTAAACATGCATACTGTTCATTTAAAATCTCCAGTTTATCGTAATAAAAGGTTTCGCCAAAATAGATACAGTAATGTTAAATAGGGGAAAGCAGGGCGGCATATTTTACAAGAAGTATACGCTTCTTTACACCCCTTAAAGATATCAAACGGGAAGGCGGATTAAGTGAAATCTCGTTTAAGAAGTTTTTATACAATTTGGTGATAAGGAGGGCTATTGAAAACCTATCGAACGAGGGATCGCTTGAACCTCTTTCCTGTTTGTTTAACATTTTTAACTGGGAAGGGCCTAGGGTTGATCTAAAGACTAGGATAAACTATGTCTCAGTATATTTTTTACTTTTTAGCATGTCTGTCGTTTTATAATGTTGACGTGAATATTGTAGTAAAAAAACGCTTTAAATTCGAATGTTCAAGATTTTTCATTGACATTTTATATCCCTATACAACTAAAACATTTGACGGACTTAATAAACAAAATTACCTAATTGTTTAAATTATTTATCCGATAGTAAACACTCATTTTCGTAATTTGACTCATTTCCTCTATTTGAAAGTACAGAGAAATCTAAGCAAAAATTTGTAGAGCAATATAGCCACACCTTTCTAAATGCTTACTAGATGAACAAACGTATATTTATATATTCATGTTTAATTTATTGACATTTATTAGGATATGATTTTCAAGTCTCTACCGTATTTGCTCTTAAAATACTAAATAAAAAATGACAAATAAGAGGAAAAGTTGACAAGGAAATAAAGAAAGATCGTAAGAAAAACATTCAAAAAGGTTTCAAGGAATAAATGTCTTAGTAACTGAGCATTCTGAAAGTCGGATTTGGCAATACCCATGATGGCCATAATTAGGAATTCCTGGCACTGACATGTACCTCATTTAAAGGTTTAAAATTTTATTTGAGGTTATTTCTAGTCATTAAAAAGCAGATGTTGAGGACTTTTCTATAAGGAAACGCATGCTCAAAAATTGTAGATTTTGATTGTGTTTTCTACCGATTTTCTATAAAATTTGCCGAAATATTTATGAAAAGAAGAATTAAATAATGAGAACATCTTATGGATATTGTTTATAAGTAACTCAGTAACGAAACGTCCCCGAAGAAATTTGACTTAATATTCGCGAAGAGTGCACCGGAATCCACTAGTGTGATGATGACAATGATAAACTTATTCGAAATTTTACCCAAAATGTCATTTAGTAATTCAATAATCTTAATAATTTATTTTTTGTAAAATATGTTGTTGTTTGTTCACAAGCAGCCTTAAATACACACTATTAATTATGACAACTAAGATTTAACAAAAAAAAAATTTTGACCAGGTTTAATAAGCAAGTATCACTGTGCGACGCACAGTGTTTTATGCAATGGACAAAAGTCGAAAAATAAATTTTAATGTATCTAGAGAAAAATAAGTCCAAATATATTGAAAAGATAAAAATTTGTCTTAGCAACCTAATAATTTTGTCGCAGTAGGCTAACAAAATATGCCAATTTATCTTTTGCTTGTCTTAACCTGTTGATTTATTGTAAAAAAAAGCTTAATTTAATTATGCAAATTATAGATAAAGTTAACAAAGGTATATATTTTATTATTATAATATTTAAAGGGAAAAATACTGTCGTAAGGTTTTTATGAATACAGTTAATTATTGTTATGTTATTAAATGAAATATAAACAACTCCAAACTATTCAAGATTTTTCTAAAATAAATACCTCCAAAAACACCTCGGTGAATTTTGCCTTGTTTAAAGCTTGTCCTTTCTAATTTTGTAATGAGAATCTGCCCCAAACTGCTCTTAAAATTTAAATATTCTTTTTTTAGCTGAAATGCAATTTTAAAAAGTTTGCAAAATAAAATAATGTTTTGAAATATTATCCAAGATTATATCAAGAATGACGAGGAGGTAGAAAAAATCTCTGAAAAGTATTGGCATATATTTTTATTTAAATTTAAATACAACGATACAATTAGCTTACCACAGAACTTAATGAACAAATTGCTATCAAAACAACTTGTGGAAGATACTAATAGTTTTCAAAAATCCACCAAGGTACATCCAAAAAGGATTTTGGAGATCTATCTTTAAAAACAAAGAGACGTAGGGTACAAGATATTGTTTCGAAAATGAGAACGGAAGAATTGTCGTTTGCTGCACTAAGATCTGCCGAGGTATCAATTTCTGCTCCACAACCGGTTATTAAGAAAACATCTTTATCACCTTAACAGGCATTAGCAATATATTTGGATTTAGACTTATCTGTTAGAAAATACAATATTTTGAGATCAGTGGTAAATTCCGAAGAAAAGGGTGACAACCTTTGAATCAATTTGCGTCCTTACTGTTGTCTATTCTGTAAGTCTGTTAGGTGTATGATAATAAAAGAAAACAAATGAACTCCAAAATAAATAGGTTGGAATCTTATAAAATGTATTTTGCTAACAGGCGTCTAGAAATAAAATTTGAAATGCTTTTTACAATGTTAGATGGCAGTGTGGGAAATATTTTATCGGAAAATAATGCTACCTCAAGGTGTTTAGTATGTGAGGCATCTCGGAAAGAGATGAATTCGGAAGCAGTTATTAGCAAAACCTTTCCTACAGAAAAATCTTCGCTTTGGTAAGATTTTTTGAGTGTCTGTTACACATTTCATATCGTTTACCAATTAAATCATGGCAGATAACAAAAACTTCGTTGAAAAAACAAAAAATAATACAGTTAGAATTCAAGCCAATAGTGACATTATCAGTGGACAAACCTAAGCCAAGGTTTGGATCAACGAATGACGGACTAGAAGGTCCTTTAAAAATCCCAAATTGAGTGGTGAAATTACTAATGTTGATAAGCAATTAATTATTAATTTTGCCATAATTCTAAGGGTATTGTCCTGTGGCTATACAAATGATTTAAATAAGTTTCGTCATTTAATAAAAGAAATACAAGAACTGTATATAAATCTTTATCCTTGGTTTTACGTGCTTACTAGTATTCACAAAGTGTTGGTACATGGTGCGAGTTTTTTGATTTGCCTATAGGCCAATTGTCAGAGGAAACGCTTGAGGCCAGGAAATCAAAAAACTTCGATTGAATCAGACTCGGAAAACATCCAGGACCAACACTAACACGGATTTAATTAAGGTATTACTTACCGAATGACGAAATTAAGAAATATTGAATAGTTAAAAATCACTTTGATGAATTTTCAGATATATCTTTATCCTGTAGAGAAAATAACGAATAAGGCTAAATTGGTACATACAGTGCGTATCTAAAGTCAAGAGATCCCCTTAGCTTTCGAACCATTTGGTTAGAAAGGGGAATCGGGTGACACCTTATTTGAAAGATCTTTTTACCATTATTATATTCAGCAAGTTTGAAGTTGCTGTCACTTTCCCAAATAATATGTCAAAATTTTGGAAAACCATGACGTCATTTTGTTTGGAAAAGTGACAGCGACTACAAATTTGCCGTATATAATAAAAGCGTAGACCTTTCAAATAACGTTTCACTTAGACCCCTTACAATTTAATCTTGTTTTCTCAAAATGGTGTCAAGCTGTCAATTTGTCATTTTTATCTTTCACTTCTCTTAAAATTTGGTTTATGTTGCTATACTAAAGCTCTCAAATTTTCATAAAAATATACCGATCCATCGAAAGTTACAACAAACGTTTCAAAAATTTAATACAGTATTGACATTTTTTTTTATCTAGAGGTTGTAAATACTCATATTCGTAATATATAAGTTATTATTAAATAAAAAAACCCTATTTCATAAGATTTTTTGTTCAAATTTAAAACAGTAGTTATGTTCGAACAAGTTTGTAGTTTTAGGTGGGGGGGGTAGCAAAATGGCGACAGTTGAAGATTGCATTCAACTTGATGACAATCCCCTGGATCTTTTAATCCATATTATGTTATACAATCACTAATCAGTCTCTGCGACCTGTGTGAAAACGTAGCGTTTTTCGGGTTATTTTTATGGTTTTTAGCGGTGGCCGATAGGCGAGATTGTGCGTGTGACTTTCAGTACTGTACTCGTCAATCTTCTTGGTCTGCGGCGACGGCGACGCTCCAACAATGCGGCGTAAAAATATGCAATTTCAACTGTATATTTATATATGGAAATGCGGAGATTAATTTATTTACAATAAATCCAAAATGCAGTTTCCTGCGAATTCACCAAGATTAAAATAAAAATAAATACTTCTAATTAATTAATATACCTTAGAAATAAAACTTAATAAATAATATGTGAGCGGATCCTGAACATCCTGCCCACCGTTAAGAATTCCAGAGGAATTTTAACTAACTAGTGTTTTCGGCGAACAGCAAAGGACATAACTTTACCATTGGCCTGCGAAAAGTAGCTTGATTTGTGTGGACTGTAGCAACTCTTGTTATTCCGCCTGCCGAGTGCAAGGCGGTTATTCTACCTAAATGCCACTTAGAAGGTGGCGCATTATCAATTTTAATAAGCACCATTGTGCCAATTTTGGCAGGTGGAGAGGTGGGTTCTAGACACTTCCCACGCTGCTGAAGCGTATGTAGGTACTCTCGGTGCCATCGGGACCAAAAGTCCTGATGTAACCGTTGTAATAATTGCCAGCGGCTTAAACGATTTAATTTTAAATGTGACCAGTCACCATCTGGCAATATAGATAAGGGTTGAAGTGTTAAAAAGTGTACCGGAGATCACTTGGATCTGAGTTCATCGGGCATAGAGATCGCCAATTTAAGAATGCCTCAATTTGCACTAAGACTGTATAAAGCTCTTTAAATGTTAAAATTTGGTCGCCGATCACACGACGCAAATGCGTTTTGACAGACTTAACTCCCTATTCTAACAAACCTCAAAAGTGCGGCGGGGAGGGAGGATTAAAATGCCATTCGAGCAATTCTGTTCCTGCGGCGTTTTTAACATATTTAGAATTTGCTTCTTAGCACCAACAAAATTGCAGCCATTGTCCGACCCTATCATATCACAACGGCCCCGCCTAGAAATAAACCGACGAAAAGCACACAAAAATGGCTCACTGGAGAGGTCTGATACTAACTCCAAATGGACCGCTTTAGTAGCGAAACATACGAATACGCAAATATATGATTTAGATGATTTTGCGTCGCGATGCCTACCAATCGTAGTTAGAATAGGACCCGCGTAATCAACGGCGACGCAGCTAAAAAACATTTGAATTGAGAGATACGTTGTTTAGGGAGATTTCCCATAGGGGGTTGATATGATTTCGGAGAAATATTCCAACATTTTTTTTAATTAGATATAATCGATCTTATAGGTGCGTTTAGTCGATAAAATCCAAAAATTTTGGGTTAATAAAAATTGCAACGTTTGAGCCCCGAGATGCATATAAGATTTATGGTACTGTTCAATGATTAGATTCGTTAACCGGTTCTTACGCAGCAAAATAATAGGATGTCTTTGATCATAAGAAAGTTGAGAATCTTGAAGTCGGCCTCTAACCCTGAGAATACCTTTATAGTCAAGAAAGGCATTTAATTTGCGAAATGGTCTGGAGGGTAACTTATTGTATTTAATATCGGTTATTTTGTCAGAAAAATTAAGTGCTTGAATATGTTTAATAAAAATTGATAAAGCGTTGTTTAGTTCTGATGAACTGATAAAATTTGTGCAAGCATTTAATTTTTTAGCCTTTAAAATAAAATGCTGAGAATATGATAGCACTCTTTCAATTTTCAAAAGTGAAGAAAGTTTATTTAAGAGATAATCTAAACGATTTTCGTCAATAAATGTTGTAAGAGTTAATTTTCCTTCTCCACAAATAATTTCATCAGATGTTTCGGGTTCAATAAATTTAGTAATAGGCCAAGAAGTCTCTGACATAAAAAAGGGGGGCCTGCCAACATAGCGTATTATTTAAAAGTTCAGCCAGCAATAATCCACGACAATCGGCTGGATTATTGTCTGTATTAATATGACGCCAATTACAAGAAATTTTTTCTTGTATACTCGAAACCCGATTAGCTATAAAAGTCTTCCAGCGGTAGGAAGAAGTTTTAATCCAAGTCAGAGCGACTGTGGAATCCGACCAAGCGACAATCCTTGAAAATTGTAAAGTATGCGCCAAAGTGTGTAAAACTATAAACATTTAATCGGCGAGCATAACCGCGCTAATAAGTTCTAACCTAGGTATAGAAACTGCGGAAAGCGGAGCAACCTTTGATTCACTTGTAACAAAATATGTGCGAAAAGAATTATCATTTTGTATTACGCGAAAATATATTACACACGCGGTAGCCTTTTGCAGAAGCCATGCATTTCGATACTTAAAAATGAATCAGAAATAAAACGGCGTGGAAGTAAAAAATTCGAAAGAACTTGTAGTTGGGTTTTATACTGCAACCAGCGTTCAACAATAAATGGTGGGGGTGCGTCATCCCAATCAAGACATAAAGTTCGTAATGTTTGAATTAAGATTTTAGCAAATACCGTAAGCGGCGATAAGAATCCTAATGGATCAAAACAGCGGGCGATTTCGGATAATATTGGTGCGTTTAGTACAACCCTGATTTCGCGATTCAAGGCGGTACGAGAATGTATCAGCCAGGTAGCCAATGTAGACCTAATATTTTTATTCAATCCGACTCAGAATCGAAATCAAAAGATTTTGATAGTAAATGCGACTCTGGTAAGTCTGATAAAAATCCTATTACATGCAAGTTTTCTAAGTTCGAATCCGCCTAATTTCAATAAATCAATAAGTTGATTACGTAACTCTAGAGCATCTGCTAAACTCTTAAAAAGGTTACACAATCGTCTACAAATTGCCGAAGCTAGTGGAAAGCGCTGGTCTTCATGTCACTAACTGCAAGATAACGCGATTTGCGAGGTAAGGCGAACTTGAGACCCCAAAGGTCACTCTCTTTAAGCGTAAATCATCCTCTGGAGGAAATCTTCAAAGCATTCTCTGGAAATCGATATGTTTTCGAGAAACTAAAATCTGAGTAAACATGCCCTTAATGTCACATGTAAAAGCTACTGAGTGAAGACGAAAATTTAAAAGAATAGCAAAAATATCCTTTTGTAATTTAGGCCCTACTAATAATTTATCGTTTAGAGAAACTTTTAAGTTCAATTCTGGAAACTCTTCTTTAAAAGGAAGCTGAACTATATAGCGACCCGTATTATATCTAGAATGCGATTTCTGAAAATTAATTTCACACTTTTCCTCTTTCGCGGACAGAATATAAGAGTTCGGAATTTTTCCAAAAATCTTTTAATAGTTTTTTCAAGCGTAACGACATCTAATTCACAAAATGAGGAAAAAAGCGTAGTTCTGGCAACACTGAAAAAATTATAATCAAGTTTACCCATAACAACAAAACCGAAAATGGTATTTATTGCAACCGGCATATTATTTCCACCTAAAATTCGACCATCTTGCAGAATATAAGGAAAAACTTCTGCGCCTAAAAGTATATCTATAGGTTTAGAGAATGTGGGATCTGATAAAGAAATGTTAGATAAATATGAAAAATCGCAATTTTTTGCGCGCTAGGTATATCGGAACAAATTTTATTTAAAATAACAGCGTCTATTGTAACACATGGTGCCTGTTTACCTACAGGTCGAATAGTACAGGTTACCCTTCCTCTGGAAGTAACTGTTTCATTTCCCCTCGTCAATCTTCTTGGTCTGCGGCGACGCTCCAACAATGCATATGTTGCGTAAAAATGTGCAATTTCAACTGTATATTTATATATGGAAACGCAGAGATTAATTTATTAACAATAAATCCCAAAATGCAGTTTCCTGCGAATTCACCAAGATTAAAATAAAAATAAATACTTCTAATTAATTTTATACCTTACAAATAAAACTTAATAAATAATATGAGTGCGGCTCCTGAACAATTTGTATTTATATATGTTTTTTTTAACTTATAGGTTATTCTCATCTTTTATTTCCATTTAGCAAGATTTTCGATTTTTGTCCCGCATCCCGTATTCTATAAAACACTGTGCGACGTCCTACGCGTAATCAAATCTCTGTTTAATTGAAATGAAAAAATTTACAATGTTATCGGTGATAGCATATCTCGATCCTTTATTAGAGCGTTGCGTTTTTTAAACACTACAACCTATAAAACGATATTTTATCGCGAAAAAAATAGAACGTAAATACGCTCAATAGGTTAATAGCCCAGGCGGCTGATTAAAACATAACCTACACAACATTTTATTCATTTAGATATAAAGGTCAAAAATTCCTGCAATGACGTCAATGGAAAAATTTCTGGAATTACGAATAAACACGATTTGTGCTAAATTTATCGCAACATGAAGAGGTGGAGCTTACTCCGATAAGAACGTTGAATAAACAATAATTATACACTATTGTGATTGGACCCCAATGAATAGTATGTTTCATGGTATGTTTGTTTTTGTTTGCCGTTGGCGTTGGCGTTAATTTTTCACCTGTATGGAAATACAGGGAGGCAAAAAAAACGATCCGAATCTGTATATTTGCAAGTTTAAAGTAGTGTTATTAACTTAGAGTAATCTAATTTGCACCAAGCTATAAGGAAGAGGTCTATGATAGTAACAGTGAATCCCCGAAGATCAGGTTAGAGCCAGTTCAGAAGTACAATTATCTTTTTTTTTATTTAAGAGAAAATTGATATATGTTTTCTACTAATTAAGAAAATCGGTAAGTTGACTTTTACCCGGAACCTCGTAACGGATTCTACCACACATATAATACAGATTCTATATGCTATAGGTGTTTGGTAATAACTTTACACACATTGTATAAATATTAGTATATGTCACTTTTCTTGATAAATTACAAAAAAGTTCTATTAAAAGCGTTTTTACCAATTTTTGTACCGAAATACCCAGAACTTACCTTATAATATAGTTCTGGTTTTATTTTGAAAGATAAAATATATTTTAGTAAAAACAATACTGCCACTTACATATATGTATACAGGGTTGTTCAAAAGAAAGGCAAGAAAAATGATATCTTGTGTATGAGACATTTTTCACAAAAACGCAGGAACACTTGAAGTGTGTATGAGAAGGTCTTCGAAAACTGAATCCGATACTAGCAACAAATTAGGGATCCCACATGCGTTTTTTAATTAAAATTAATATTCGAGGGGGATCCTTAGCACTCACCTGATTCGGCTAATGTAACAAATGCAGAAAGTGATCTCCACCTTCTACTTGACATGCAACGGGTCTGTGGTTAATACTATCAACCGCGCTTCGAATACTTTCGGCTGGTAAATTAGTAACATCCTTCCTTATTCTATCTTGGAGGGCCTCAACGCTGTTTGGTCTATTTTTAAATACTCTCTCCTTTAAATACCCCCACAGAAAGGAATCCAATGGTATAAGGTCCTGGGACCTTGGTGGCCATTCAATGCGACCCGTCGGCCTATTCACAGATTTGAATGAAAATTTCGTTTAAGTACCTCCGAACATTTATACCAAAATGCGGTGGGGCGCCACCTTGTTGAAACCATATTCTTTCATGGGAATATCTGGATCACCCTCGTTAGAAAATGTTATTGCTAATGCAAGTATTAAATCGAGTAAGAGGAAATTTAAATAACGCTCAGCAGGTAAATTTTCTTCAAAGAAACATAATCCTAAAATTCGGTTATTTATTATGCCAGGCCACACATTGACTTTTTGGGGATGTTGTGTATGTCCCTCACGTGTCCACTGTGGATTTTGATCAGACCAGAATCGATAAATATGTATATATCATTCCATTTAAATAAAAAAAATTACAGTTTTTGCTACATTTTAACTTTAACTACATTACAACTTAAATGAATAAGTAGTTTTTTGATACTGATGTTTTAAACATATAATTAGGTCGCCATTTTTTCCACGATAATGGCAAACATTTTTGCCAGGTTCTCCTTATAGCACATTTGATTTTTGTAGAAAATTTGAGGTAAATAAGATAAGTAGATTTTTAGTAATATATATTTTTTAATTCTATTAGGCCGTCATGTCATTTTGTTTCGCAAATTGGATTTTTAACATAGTATTACCACGTCAGCACCATCCCACTTTAATTTTTTACCAAAATTTAAAGTAGTTTGCTATATTGCGAAAATACAGAAAGTCAGACAAACCGACGGAATTGAGAAGACATGTTTTCCTTTTCGGCTTCTAGGGACCCGTGAAGATCTGAAAAATGAGGGAAGTAAAACATATGAAATATAAAATTGCAATAAAATACTTACTAAAGTTTGTCTTTTTATACAAACCTTAATTAACATGCCATTTTATGTATTTATAACTAATTATAAAAAGTGATAATTTTCATTTCTTTTGATATTTAATCATAATATCTTAACTAGGGAAGGGCGGTTTATCGCTATATCGATAGATTACCGATAATTACTAAACAAAAATCAACAATAACTAAATAAAGAAATATCGATAGTTATCGATAAGTGCCGATAATATCGAAAATTATATGGATAATTATGGATAAATAGATTACATATTTACAAAGATAAGGGCCTTTTTTTTGCTCTTTGATAAATTTCTCGTTTTAAAACGTTAATTGTTAACCATTTTTTGAGTACATAGCGATCGGAAAAGCGTCAAAAAATTAACAAATTTAAGGAAAACAATAACAATAATTAGTCTGTATTTTAAAAATTATGTTTAAAAGGTGACGACTTTCACTTCGTGCATACCCTTGTATTCTAGGCTCCACGTTTTGCATTACATTGTGCAACATTTCTTGGTGAATATTTCGTATTTCAGTTCTAAATATTTTTAATTTTTAATTCATCATTATTTTCTGGACTATTGACGTACACCTTTGACTTTAAATATCTCCACAACCGAAATTTGCAGTAAGTTAAGTCACATGATTTCTCAGGTCACTGTAGTACATAGCCAAGATTTGAAATTAGCCTTTTCTGAAACTTGCCATAAAATTTATATTTCATACATCGTCATTGTGCTGCAGCCACATGTCTTCTGGAAAATGTCGCAATGTCTTGTTGAAAAAATGTTTACAACATATTCTAGTAGCGTTCAGAATTAACTGTTACATTCTCCCCATTTTCATCATAAAAGAAATACGGCCTTATAAAGGCTGACACTGCAGATCATACAGTAATTTTGGCTGTGAAGCGGAATGTTTTGAATTTCTTTTGGATTTTCTTGAAATCATTAACGAGAATTTTGTTTATTAACATCCCCAGAAAGATGGAAGTGAGCTTCATCTGTGATGAATAGTTTTTCCAACAAGTCAGAAATCTATTGCAAAAGTAATTCAAAAATATTTAATTGAAAGCATGTCTAGTTTCAAAATCGATGTATTTCAGCTTAATTTGAATTTTGTATGGGCGTAAGCCTAAATCGTTATGCCAATATTTTTCTCAGAGAAGCATCACTAATTTGGAATGTTTGGAAATGTCTTCTTGCAGATCGCTTCTCATCACCAGTATGCTTACCCTTTTGATGTTTTCAATAGTTCTAACTAATCTTGGCCTACCTGTAGGTTTCTGCTTTTGGGCTGTTGCGGTTCCTCTAAATTGTACGACACATTTTAGAATTGAATTTTGACAGGGAGAATTCATATTGAAACGGGTACGAAATTGTAGCGGTGTACAGATTCATTTTTTAGAAAACTTTCAATATAAAATGCACGATGTTCAGCGAAATTATTCATTCTTGGAGACAACTTATTTTCTTGATGCTATCCGATTGCTATAGATTCAAAATGCATATCAGCAACTAAAGTTCATAGACTTTTAAAAAAAGGAATTTTTTGTATATATTTACTTGTGCTGTATTGAAAAAAAACTTATAGAAGTTTTTATGATTTCTCGTTGCAACGACTTCCAAATGTATCACCTCATTATAGGGCGCCCTTCGATATTAGTATAGATGAAAATTAATTTTATTTACTAACGGTCTTTTAAAATTTGTAAAACTAAAGTTACTTACAGGGCGATTGAACTAACCTATGAAAGTGTTTCTATATTTTTTGCTAGTTAGTTCAATTCGAACAGTATATATCAGTACCCTGAGACATTAAAATATTTCGTTTTTTTTTTCAGGTGAGTGGTTCTGAATTATTAGTAAATCATCAGCAAGTCGGTAAGTACTATGCTTTGTTTAAATAATGCGATGTAACACTATGTATCCGATAATAGAAATTTGTCCGATAAGTAGCAAGTTCATGTGACGTTAAAACTGTTATCCATTTAATAATAATAATAATAATAATAAGACGTTTATTAGTTACCAATAAATATAGTTAACGAATTAACTTAAAATAACAATTATTATTATGATAATAATCATGGTAACTAACGGGCCTTGTTTTCAGATTTCAGGGGATGTTCATTCCCCGGATTCTGTTGAGGCCAAAAATATAAGAAATGAAAAAGAAATTTATAAGCAGCTAGCAATTAAATTTTTTTTTTAAAAATTTGAAAAAAAAAACATAAAAGCAAAAAAGCACACACTAAAAGGAAAATGGAAGGTGGATAAGGATAGGGAAAAAGGAAAGTATTAAGTTTCAAATTTAGCATTCTGTGGCATAGACAATCAATTAAATATGGTTTAGAAGAAGTAGTTTGGTTTTTCTCTTGAAAACTTTTTCTGAGTCAGTAAAATCATTTATTTTGAATTTATTAATTAAATGTGCAATTAAATAAGAAAAAGACCTTTTAAAAAATTCTTTGATGTGTGACGGTATAGTTAATAGATTTTTTCGTCTTATATTAAGATTGTGCACATCAGTACGATAAGTTATTTTTTTGTGCAAATACGGTGGAGTCTTAAACTTAAGAATTTTATAAAAAAGGACAAGAGCATGTAATACTCGTCTATTGTGCATATTTAACCAATTTGCTTCTTTTAACTTATGAGAAATGTGTTCACGTCTTCTTATACCAAAAATAAGCCTTAGACAGGAATTTTGGAGTTTTTGTAATCTATTAGCATCGGCATTATCAAGACAAGGTCCATAGATGGTGTCACAGAAGTTTAATGGTGATAACACTAGTGCATCACAAAGCATTTTCTTAATGTTATAGCTCAAAAAGTGCCTTTGCGAAAATATTGTTTTTAAGGCGGAATATCCACTTTTTAGTTTAAGAGTAACATGTTCCTTAAATCTAAGTTTATGATCCATTATGAGTCCCAGATTTTTGGCAGAGTTTTTAAAATCTATTGGATCATTATTTATGTGTAGATTTAAGTTATCTAAAATATTCATTCGATTGTTTTCACCACAAAAAAGAAGAGCTACTGATTTGGTTGGGTTAATCTTTAAGAGGAGCTTTTGAGTTTCACTATATAAAGTGTCCAAATCCGCGTTAATGCACCTATTGGCCTCGGCTATATCAGTACTTTTAAATGAATAATATACCTGGGTATCATCTGCGTAGCAATGATGGCTACAATATCGAAATTTATTTATTAATTGCGACGTATAGAGGGTATATAGTAACGGACCCAGAATGCTACCCTGAGGCACCCCAGAGGCAACATTAAGGGCTTTCGACATTTTACCATCAAGTACTACTCTTTGTTTTCTGTCTGACAAAAAAGAAGACACCAGTGCCACCGCAGAATCGCTTAAACCCAGACACTGCAACAAAGCCAATAATATTTCGTGGTTGACCATGTCAAAAGCTTGAGTAAAATCCAAAAGAACCAAAACAATAGCTAGATTATTATCAAGGGCTTTAAATATATCATCCGTTACCTGAGATAATGCGGTTGCACAACCATAACCTTTACGGAAGCCAGACTGATATTCAGGGACCAAATTACTAATATTTAAATACTCAATTATTTGCTGTTCCATAATTTTTTCTAATAGTTTAGAGAGAACTGGAAGAATCGATATTGAACGGATTTGTTTAAATTCAGTAGGATTTTTAACTTTAGGCAACGGAATAACATTGGCTACCTTCCATTGACCTGGAAAATGATTTTTTTCTAAACAAACATTTATAATGTGAGTTAGTGGATTAATTATGGCAGGACAACAAAGTAAAATAAGTGTAATATTTAAATTATCAGCTCCAAATGCTTTACTCTTTATGGTTTTTAGAATGGAAATGATTGTATCTTGCGTTATCAGCCTAAATTTAAATTCATTTTGTGTAATTTTATGTTCCTTAAAATTCTTAATAAATTCTTCATCAGGCTTATTGTTATTTTTATTTATATTAGTAAAATAAGTATTAAGTTCATCTACATTTTGCAAGAAATTGGGAAGTTGTATATTTTGTTTTTTAGAAATATTAATTTTATTTAATTCTTGCCATGCTTCTTTATTACTGCACACTCCAAACCTATATGTTAAATACGCCTTTTTTTCCGATCTGATTGCGCTAGTAGTAAGATTTCTATACTGCTTGTATGTGTTCCAGTCCTCCCAATTTTTGGTGTTTCTAAACTTATTTAAGGTCCTATTACGAAGCCTCTGCATTAATCTAATATTAGGAGTAATCCATGGTCTGTATGGCTTTTACTCTGATATTTTTTAAGGGAGCATGCAGGTTTATAACGTCGAATAATGATTGGTTGAAAAAATCAACCTTGCTATTTATGTATTAGTATTAGTTCGATATCAGATTTGAATCGCTTATTGTTAACACTTTGTAAATTTCTGTATGTAAAGTTATAAGTATTAGATTTGGGTTCTCCAAAATTTATGTCGCAATAAATGAGCATATGGTCCGATATCTCAACATCCCTTATTCCGCAAACCTCGATTGAATCTATATTTGAAAAAAGTAAATCAATTAAGGACATGTTTGTATTTGATATTCTAGTAGCTTCAGTTATATGCTGTTGCAAACCATAGACCTCAGTAATTTCACATAACGGTGCTTTTGTATTTAATTCGAGAAAGTTTATATTAAAATCACCTAGTAATAAAAGAGAATCATAGACAGTATAAAAATCAGTCATAATACTTTCAATACGAGAATAGAATAAGTTTAAGTCACCCTTAGGAGGACGGTATATATTGCCTATTAAAATTTTTGTGTTGTTTACTTTTATTTCAATCCAAATATGTTCTAGAAAAGGGCAGGTTCCTCTGAGCATAACACGAAACTCAATACTTGCCTTTATATACACAGCGACACCACCGCCTCTACCTAGCCTATCTTGCCTTATAAAATTGTAATTTTGTAGTTCCATGATCCGATCGGCGATATCTGCATGTAACCATGTCTCAGACACACCAATCAAATCATACTGAAAGTCAGCTACATGGCCTTGAAAAATGTGAAAATTATTTGACAGTGATCTTGCATTAATATGCGCGCACGAAAACATTTATCATAAAAACATAAAACGAGGTACTTATCCCTGCTAAAAACAAACAACAAAAAAAAGGAGTAAAAGGTACGAGGATAAAGGAAAGGAGGTTACCAAAAAGTATATGCTTAGTTAGAAAAAGAAATTTAAGTAAAAACCAACTGCTTATAATTAATTATACAAATATCACCCTAGCAACAAGGAAAAAAGTAAAACAAAAAAAAATTATTTCACTCCTAGAAGTCTGCGCTCCGATAATTAAAACCGGCGACACTAGTACAAAAAAGTAGGACACAAAAGACTGTATTACCTAATAAAGTAATAATTTTAGTTAACTTTTTAATTAATTAGTTAATTTCTAGCATTGTTAAGATTTTTCTATCGTTTATGTCATTGACAGTAGGCATAAATTTACATATTATTATTAATTATTAAAGTTTGTTTGAAAATTTACCGTAAAAACATATGCCCTATAAATATACTTAACGTGAATAAAAACTATTTCTATGTACAGTACCTTTTATGTCCTTAAAATGTGTATTGCACCCACATATAATATCAATAAGAATTTCACATTTTAATCACCATTAATTAAATCATTAAGTGTTTGTTCATCCCGAATTAATTTTCGCACTCCACCAGATTGCACATACACAAGACCGTTAAAAGTCCATGCTTCCGAACTAAATGCCTCGCGAGCCCCTTTTAATAATTGTAAATTCGCCACAGTTAATAATTCTGTGATTAGAATCCGAGAGCCTTTCAGATGTTTTTTAGCCGAAAATACCTGATCTCTCATCCAGCGACAAGCGAACTGAACAACAAGTGGGCGCGGCTTCTTATTTTGATTTGGACCCTTTTTTCCCATACGATAACAGTGGGACAGATGAATTTTATCAACTTTTACAGATAATTTGTTCGTAAATAATTCGGCCGCCACAGTAAATGGGTCAGAGGAGGATTCCACTATGCCATGCAAGACCAACGAATTCAAATTACTGTTTATTTCCATCTTTGTAGTTTTTTTCTGTAGGTTGACAATGTTTAATTTTATCTCCTTAATTTCCTGCGAGAGTTGTTGTAGAGATAATGTCATATTCTCTTGAATTTTATTTAGTTTATCCAAAAAATCAGGACTTTCTTCGCCATTCGCCGGTATTTGTAGAGATTGTTTATGGTTGGCAAATTCGGTGCGCAGTAGGTTAAAGCCATCGTTAAACTGCTTTGACAGCTCATCCACACGTGCACTAATCCCTTTAAGATTAAGATTTGTAGTTTTGTTAGACATTTTAATAAAAATCCTTCACCGTACCTCTATTTTTGAGACACTAGTCAACCACTCTGTGTTTACAAAAACTAAAAAAACAGCCACGGTACTACTAAATTTTGATAAAAACTGTAGGAGCACAAACTTCTGCTTCTTACTACTCAAGAGACATTTAATACTAGTGTTCTCTTTTCAAAGACGTCATGAGGTTTAGAATTTCAAATTTATTTTGAACTTTCAATATTAATTTTTCCGTAACCATAGGTGAGAGATATAAAAGAGGACACTCTTGTGAAACGCCCAGCTGAAGTTAGTTATATAGCTATAAAAATTATGTAATTTGAGAAGTTTTAGAATTTTTAGAACAATGGAAGTGTAAAATAACACATTTTTGTTCAATACCAATTTTTTTAATATCAAACATATCAATGTATATTTTTGGAAACCTTTTCATGGCAAATTCATTACCATAATGCTCGATGCGTCTATCATCAATGGTTCTTCCACAATTAAGCTTAAGTAGTAGGTAGGTAGATAGGTAGTAGCGTATTACGTAGTAAGTGTTGTAAAGTAACGTAATTCCATGAGTGCGTAATTGTTTTACATCACGCATTACGTACTATACTTTACCTACGACCACTATTACTTAACATTCCGAATAATGAAAATTACAGTTAACTAAAAATTCTTATTGTTCAGTCGAAAAAGTTTGTTTGTATTTTATATTTGACATTTGGTATGACTACAGCTGCTGACGGGCGATCCCGCGGACATGGGCTACTCAGGGAATATTGAGGGTCCCGTATAAATACATTCAACTGTTCGTTTTGTTTACGGTGGCCGTGCGTTTGATTTACGGTGACCGTTCGTAATGAGGTCTTTTGTTTTTCTCTCTTTTCTGTAGTGGTCGTAAGTAAAAATAAATATATTTTGCCTGTCGATCTGTTCACGTTAGTAGTTAAAACACTACTTATCCAATTGACTTCAAATTTTTTACAAAAAATCAAGGATCATATGGAGATAATTCTGTAAGTTAGGGGTCAGTTTATAGGAAATAAGCCCACTAAAGCTGTCTTTTGCTTTTCACGATAAAATAAAGGATCCACACGTTTCATATGGAAAATAGCTTTCAGCCAATTTCTCTGAAAATTTAATATGATATGATATAGTTCTCGACCTCCTGATCAAAAGTTCTCATGGCCACAACTTAATCCTGCCTGTAGTTTTTTATATACAAGGAGACAAAGTTGGAATTTTGCATTTTCCATATTTTATGTTTATTTATTTTAATTAAGGCATTCAAATAGGATCATCGCTTAGAATATTTTTGATTAGAAGCTAAGGTAGGTATGAGTAATAATTGACTTATACAGGGTGTAGCTGTATTTAAGAATTCGAACATTTTTGTTTCATATTCGACTGCACCTGCATATATAACACTAGAATTCCAATTTTTATTTTTGATAGATATAATAAGATTTTGGTGAATTTATATTCTCCGAAAATCAGGATCATCACTTTATAGCTGGAATATTTAAATATTCACTAAAATTGACATATTTTAATTTTCGAAGGAATATTGTCGTTAAATGCAGCTTTAGTAATTTAATTAAGAATAAAATAATAGAGGGGGTTTCTTAAAATTGTAGACTGACTATGCTGTTATGGTTACGTCAGATTCACTTAATTTTCTATAATAATTCCCCAGAGTGTGATAATATAAGAAAACACAAAATGGAAAGCGTGACTGGATAGTACATCTTTTGAAAAGTCTCTTTAACAATAATTCATCTCAAAAATATGCGGTCATTATGATAGTAATTCGTTAATTTGACAGAACCGAACAAAATATAAATTTATATTTATGGGGTGTTTTATAAGGAAAAAGCACCCTGTAAATAAAAAAGTATAATATTTAGCACCCACGTTCATAAGAAAATATTAATTAAGAATCATGTGAAAAATAAAATACCTCAAATTTTTAAAAATTTTAATTTTTAAACATTTACAAATGGCTCCCTTTTAAATTGTGTGGTGTTGATGACTCCATAATTTGAGGATATATTGGAATTACAAAGACCCTTCAAAAGATATACTACCCGACCCTTTTTTCCATTAATTTTTTTTGAAGATGGCGGGCAACCGGCACCTTAAAATGTTTAATCACGAAATCCACATGCATCGCAAAGGAGCATTAGTCTGGTATTAAAGTTTGCAAATTTTGATTTTTAATCTTGACTAGTTCAAATAATAAAAGGAGACCCATCCAAGTGACACACTGTATATGTATTAACTAAATATAAGAATATTCATAATAGGTTATAGATGTAGGCATCTAACTTTATTTTTAATTTTTGTGTTGCAATCCATACTTGTTTTACAGTTTTCTTCATTGTATTTGACGTAATAAATATATTATATAATCAATATTATTGATATTATTAGAACAAAAAAAAGGGAATTATATATCAAACACCTGATGTAGTAGTATTATATTAATAGAATTGTATCAGTCTTTGAGGAATTATTATAAAAAACCAGGTGAATCTGACATAACAGTAATCGCATAGTTTTTCTAGAATTTTATGAAACACCCTGTATCATTTTGTTCCCAATTATATTATTAAAGCTGCATCTATTGACAATATGCATTCGATACCAATAAAATTGTGTCAATTTCATTGGCTATTTAAATATCCTAGCTATAAACAGAATAGATCTAAATTTTCAGATAATGCAATCCATACTTCTATGCCAATATATAAAAGACATAGTTGACTGACTCACTCATCACCAACTCAAACCGCTTGAGGTAAAAGGTTGAATTTTGGCGTACAGGTTGATTTCAGGGTGTAGAGGTTCGATAAGAAGAGATTTTTCAAAACTTAAATTCCAAGAGGGTGAAACCACCCCTTAAATATGAAAATATTTTTTATTTAAAAAACGGTCAGTCTTTCGGAAAAAGTTTGAACACGTGTTTAATTTATTTTTTACACATTTTAGGATTTTTTAAAAATTCATACAGGGTATTCAAAGGGGTGAAACCACCACTTAAATAATACAATATTTTTTATTAAAAAACGCTTGAACCCGTGTTTTTGAATTTATTTTTTACATATTTTAGGATTTTTAAAAAATTCATACACTTTGTCCAAAGGGGTAAAACCATCCCTAAAATATTATGATATATTGTATTTAAAAAACCGTCAGTTATTCGGAAAATGCTTGAACGTATCCAAGGGGCTGAAACCACCCCTTGAATATTATATTTTTTATTTAAAAAACAATTAGTTATTCGGAAAAACATTTGAACAGGTGCTTTTTATTTTATGTTATTAGATATTTTAAGATTTTTTATAAATTCACATAGAGTTTTTGAAAAAAATCAGGTCATTGATTAATTTTTGCGACCTTTCTCAAACCGTTTGCCATAGAAAGCTGAGCTTGTGCAAACAACTTGATTTTAGAGTACAGAGGTTCGATAAGAATGGATTCTTCGAAACTCAATATCCAAGGGTGTGAAACTACCCTTTAAATGTTTATAGTGGACTCGAAAGTTGTCAAAATAAAACCGCTTCTTGGTTTAAAGAACGAGCTATTTTAACTCCAAAAATTAGCACAGCAAATGAAATAAATCCAGCTTTATTGGAAAAGATTACTGCTCCACAATTAACATACTAGTCAATTATCCTGTCGAGTTCCTACACTCTCTAAACCCTTCAGGAATCCCTCCTCATAAGTTAACTTTAAAAGTGGGGGCACCAGTGATGAAATTTAAAACCACCAAAATTGTGTAATGGAATTCGGCTACAGGTTAAAACATTACAAAACAATGTAAAGTCTACTATTATTTCTGGTCCTGGTCTGCGAGAAACAGTTGTTATACCACGTATCCCTTTAATTCCCTCAGATTATCCTTTCAGTTTAAACGTGTACAGTTTTTTTAAAAGCTTTGTTTCGCCATGACAGTTAACAAAGCTCAAGGGCAATCCTTATGTAGAGCTGGAGTAGACTTGCGCTACGATTGTTTTTTCCATTGTCAACTCGATGTGGCATGCCCTAGAGTAAGTTCGCGTAGTAGCTTGGCTATTTTACAGCCAGAGAATGCAACAACAAACGTGGTTTATAAAAAGGTACTTAAATGAGGCGATTTAAGTACCTCTTTACAGCCCTGTCATTATAGTCATATACGTGAACGAAGTCGCGGGTACCCGCTAGTGGGTTATAAAACTTGTAAATTAAAATTTATGGCCAGTGTAATGTTAGCTATTTACAAAAATGTCCGATAAAATTCTTTAATTTACATTTAGACAAATCCAGCAAAATATGAAATTTTTTTATTAAAGCTTTTAGTAAAAATTGAAATTTTAATATTTTAGGTACAGCCGAAAATGAAAGAAAAATGATTGGATTCTGAAATACAGCTTCACCCTGTATATGTTTATTTTTACTTTTACATACATTAGCCTTTAAACAAAATTATTCTAAGCGGCTGACCTATTTGAATACATATTAAGTATAAAAAAATTAAAATTTGGAGTAAAATATGGAAAATATTACCAGAGACGTACCTATTGGTAAAAGGAAAATTAGCTATCTTTTGTTGTAACATATTTTATTTTAAATCGGTGCCCGATTATGTAGAACACTTTCCCTTGAGATATATGTCGGAACTCAGTCCCTGCATTATTTATAAGTTTAAAATTAGGGGCCACAATTTACATTCTTCTGGTTTCTTACGCTAAGCAAAAAAAGGCTCTGTTGGAATAGCAACTTAATCATCTGTCAAACACGAAGCCCATCGCGTGTGCATAAACAATTGTCGAACAAACTGGGTAGTCGCGATAATCCAGCCCCAAAAATTTCCAAACACATAAATTTCGGGGTCCTTTTCACACCATTAGCCGTAAGAACAATACGTACAAAATATACACCCTGGAAATTTGCAGCTGGCATTCATTTTGTTCAGGGGCGGCTTAAAAATTAAATGTTGGTGTTTTATTAAATTTCTTGTTTAAGCTAAATATTAACTTGCTTTAGTAAATTAAATTACTATTGTCGAATGCGGTCTTATCGTGCGGGTCCAAAGGTTACCAACACAGTGAATACCAAAATGTTGTGTGATTCTTTTATCGAGCTATTAAATCTCGATGGGCTATTTACAGTTATACAGGGAGAAGAAAATAGTTTTTTTTATTATATTACGCAATATTATTAAGATAGCCACATAATATTATTTTATATATTAAATGCCGAGGGACTAAATAAGAAAATTTGCTAAATATGTGTTTGGTTAAAATTTTTGGTCGGCAAAAACAAAAATACACAAAATGGCAAGCGCCTTAAGTAAGTCGGAAGGCTGTTCGATTCAGTGGAACAATCAGGATATGTTCTGTTTATACAGCCACTTAATGAAAGTGAGTCAGTCCTTTTTATATCGAAAACCCAACATTTTTATTAATTTTGACAACGATTTTAGTTCAATTTCCAATATGCCTCGATTTTTTAAAGCTTCTTTTAAAACTTGAAGGGTTATATTAGTTTTTGATGTGTATAAATCGTAAATTGCATTACATTGTCACTTAAGTCTTCTGTCTTTGGCTTTTTTCGTATACATTTCTTAATCTTCTTCGGTAGTAAATTATGCTTTTTTTCGTGCACAATTTTCTGCACAGTCTTTGTACCGATTCCTAGAGCTTTTCCTAGGGTCTCCTGGATATTGGCCGGTGAATTTTCATTTTCGTAATATTTTATTAGATTTAATACCATTTTTTTCGCTTGCGGATGCAAAAAACTCGAAAATAGTTTTCTATTACTCATTTTGGTACTGACTTGTCAATCTGACTTTGAATATGAAAATATCATACATCTATCTAATTCATCTTCTGGATTTTATGCGGAGGATATGATTACACGTAATAAAAGAAAAACAAACTTAAAAAGTTTGTCGTTGATAAATCGTATGACCCGCACGATAACACTGCTTTTGACTATAGCTAGCCCATTGCGATATGTTTAGGTTACGACAGCTTTAAGCCACGTTGTTTATAAGATTCCTGTCCAACATATTTCTTCTTCAAGACTGTTATTAGCTCTAGATTTAACCTACATATTTCTGTCTAGAATTATAATAACAAATAAAATTAAATTTTATCCGGCACAGCCAAGTAAAAATAGTCTCTAAAAAGGCAACTTTTAAAAAAATCCGACCAAGCTGATGATTTAATGAGATATCATCAAATCATCAGGTAGGTAGTCATTCGTTTTTGCCTGAAAAATACGTTTTTAATTCCTCACCCGCAGGTTGGTAAAATCATGTCCAGTTGAGAAAAATTAGCAAGCAAGTTCTGGCAATGTTGACGGTTTGAACATTATAAATAAAAATACTGATTCTTTTCTTCATGGCACTACGTATAAAAAGCGGTAATATTCCTTTACCGGGAACTTCCCTCGTTATGAATGTTTTCTTTATTAGGAATAATGAAGTGTGACACAGTTTATTTGGGTACAAAGTCATTTAGTAACACATATATACTACCTTTTCAAGCATTTATATTTGGCATCGTTTTGTTTCACCATATTGGATTCCTACCAATATTTTACCGGTTTCTACCTATGCCATCACTGTCACTTTGCTCCGTCATAATAAGAAGATTTTTTTCCGTTGATTTTTAAATATTTTATTTGGGCTCCATTTTGTTTCGCCATTTTGAATTCGCACTACAACTGTACTAGTTTATCTCTACATCTTATTTAATGCTTGCACAAAATTTGAAATGAATCTAATAAGTAGTTTAAAGGCTGATTTTTTAAATATTATTAGGCCACCATTTTGTATTCCTATCTTGGATTCATACCTAAATCTTACAAGTTCATTCTTATGTAACACTTGATTTACGGGGGGATGGACGATTGCGGAATAATAACGAAAACGAAGGCATGATTGCGGATGGAGGCAAAATAATCGATGGCATTATTGCGGAATGCTCGTATATGCTCCTTCTTTGTTACGATGCGTTTAGCCGTTATTTTTACATTCCGCAATCGTGCCCTCACTTCATTTTGTGAAAAACTGAATACTAATGTTTCGTCCGCAATCGTGCCGCGCCCGATTTACGTACGAAATTTGAGATAAATTAGATAATTAGTTTTTAGTAATAAATATTTAACATTTCACTAGGCCGCCATCTTGTTCCGCTATCCTATATTTTTACCAAAATTTTACCAAGTCATCCCCATATGACCCTTAATGTCTGACCAAAATTTGAAGTCAATTAGGTAAGTAATTTTTAAGCTATGCCACGATCAAACAGACCGCCAAACACACAGACAGATTGAGTAAGAAGCATTGATAAACTTATATTTTTGGCATCTAGGAAACTAAACGTGGGGTTGGTGATTTTTTCACGATTAAAAAAATTTTTTTGGCCGCCATTTTGTTCCCTCATTTTGAAACCGTACCACAATTTTACCCAATTCATCTCTATTTCATAATTAATTATTGTAAAAAATTTGACATCTATCCATGAAGTAGTTTTTCAGGCCGAATTTTCAAGTATTTTATAAGCCCCCATTTTGTTTCACCATCTTGGATTTATACCATAATTTTGATTGGTTAAGTAGCTTTTAGTAATAATTTTCACGAGGCAGCCATTTTGTTTCGCCATATTGGATTTTTCACCAAAATGTTACTAATTCATCCCCATATGACCCTTAATTTTGGACCAAAATTTGATGTCAGGATTAGTAGTTTTTTAACTAAGCTGCGGATAAACAGATCGACAGACAGACAGACAGACCGACGGAACTGAGAAAACATGTTTTTCGGCATCTAGGAACCCTGAAACGTAAAGATCTGAAAAATTCTCGGTGGGTGATTTTTTCACGATTAGAACTCTAAAAATGAACAAACCCTTTTATTCTAATACAAAACAATAAAAAGTGAAACCTCAACCAATTTATTTTATCAAATTTACTCTCTTGCAATAAATTTTGACTTTCCGAAATGTGTTGCCCAGGTATGATATAACTGATATTTGAACGTGTTACTGGGAAAAGAGAGATACAATTTAATCCGACCCTGCGAATATTCCTATTGATAATAGCCCTTAAGTAATGAAGGGTTTGTATTCAGGCTCGGCCTTTTGATTTTACATTTGATCCTTTTCAGTAGAAAAAATGCTAATTTACATAAATTGAGGTGTTGGTAAGCAAGTCGTATGCATTTATTGTATGGCGATGATGGTGCGTGCTAAATCATATTTTGTCACAACTTGTTTCGCGTCATCCTAATCGGCTTTGGGGGATTTAATGCATGGGTCACAACTTTTAAGGAGATTACATTACTGCTATAGTATTTTTTAATGCTAATCGTACGGTCGTTTTTGAATTCGTTGAATACAATTTTAAAAATTAAAAGCGTAGCTGTATTTTTTAACCAACTTCGAAGAAGAAAAAGCTTCTGAATACGGCCCTGTGTTGTTCCTAATATTTGAATATTGATTATTACTTGTAATTATTTACCACGCACTAAAGCAACCAATAAAAGAAAATCGATTTGGAAAATTTGACCAGTAATATTAATAAATTGCAATATTAGCCTTTGCTTTCGTTTGCCAGCAAACCCTTATTGTCTATTAAGAATTATCATTATATTAATAAAGTTGCCATAATTATATCTCTAAGAAGTGGTATTATCAGATTAATAAAAACCCTCATCAATGTTGTTCGATAATCGGAATATTTCCTGCTAGTCGAATTATTCCGTTATTTTAAAGACCAATTCAACCTAATGAAACTTTTTAGTTTTTAAAATAAATAGCGATCTATCAATATCACAATTGCTACATATTCTAGACGAAATGGTTAAAATATATTTTAGACTATTGATATATTTTCCTTCCAAACTTAAACTTTCAGTTTCTATACGGGATTACTTAACTAAATCTTTACCCAAAATAAATACCAGCACACCAACGTAAACGAAAGCGAGCACGAAAGGCTAGAGCTACTTACGCAGATCCAGTTTCCTTAGATCTGTCACGACAGACCGGAAAGTATGGCCTTACTAATAAAGCTAAATATACATACTCAGATGTAGATCGGTAAGTTGCGACGACAAACTTCCATCCCTACTGCAGTAGGGTCTGCCATACCTACTACCGCACTCGGTCGCATATAAACATTCCATACTGACCTATGCATCCGTTCAATTACAAATACTCGTTTCTTGTTGGGTAGTAACATTTGAACGTATGATTTTTATACAAATGCAATTTTTATAATAACCCAAAAAAAAGCCGAACCGGGGCTAACCAAAAACACAGTCCGATATTTAAAACACACATTCAAAATTATAGGTTTTGACAGAGGAGAAAACTAAAAAAAAAACATCGTCTGACAGAGATGGAACCCAAGCCCTTAATTTAACATCCATAGAGTTAGGTAGTTCACACCAGATAGGAAACTTTGTTTATTCTTTAATATTTTCAATGTCGTCACAAATGTTACTTAAATGAAAATGCAGAAGTAACACATCTGCGTTAACCGAGTACGCACACAGGGCATAATAGCTTAAAAGATTTGAGAAAATTGAGTTCTTTCAACGTAAATTTGGAGTGCGGTAGATAGTAAACTTGCAGCTAGTAAGGAATGACTATATGAACCGGGTTCTGTAGGTCTGTACAGAATGTATGGCAATGTTCATTGTTCTTAATATTAAGGGCTGAAGCATATTGACCCATCGTCTTAATCCCGTTCCGATGTGAGCAATTACAATAGGAACTAACATCCCGCTACATCTCAACCAGACATACACCACAGGTAGTCCTATTGATACCGCTCTACACCTAATTGTGGGTTAGATTAAGAATTTATTAACAAATAAGGAGTTTTCACAACCGTTAGGATCTACAATATGCTGTTAAAAAAAGACATAGTTACAAATGGTTGCTAGTAAGGAGATGTTTTATCGCGCTTTCGAAGGATCTTTCTGCACCACCTCAACTCGGAAGGATCCTACACAGTTGCTAACGATGATGATCTTGCCATTCAGGTTGGAAAACTCGGCAAAGTTTTATGCTATATCCCACAGTATGTAGGAAGTCGTACGATTAATCGGGAAGTGATATAAACTTCGTCCTTGGTCAGTTAACTTGAGGAAGGTAAAAACGATACTCTCACAAGGAAAATAAGACCGAAGCCAATGAGGGTACTTTTTCTTCCAAACTTTGGAGGTAAACTTGGCCCAAAGCTAACTTGAATATTTACTTTGTAAAAAGACATCCTATAGGAGCAGCATGAAAAACCTGCAGAATAAAACCTAAACTGGTTGATGGACGATTGCCTATAGAGTTGTCATGTGATAACCGAAAAGCCAACAAACTACAGCAAAGCTCGAATACAAAGTTACTTAGGTTCTTATTGATATATACGACTCTTTATTTTATAGTCACCCAAACTACACTTCACCAAAAAATTACCGTATAATTCTAAAATTTGAAAAATTGACCGCAATAAAATTTTTCAAACCAACGCAATAGATCTAAATTATTTCTTTATGATATCTTTTCAATGGTTTTATTCACCGTTTATTTATAAATAAAAGCAGTATCTGTTTATATTGAAAACATAGTAATTAAACAACATTTTTATTTCTGAATTTGTTATCAAACAAATAAAATTCCAGTATTTAATAACGTGTATTGCCTCCCTTGCTCTGAATACTGCTACACAACTTCGACGAATAATTAAAATTAGGTTTCTGATTGCATCCTGATTAATAAAAGCTTATTTGGGTTCCCAGGTGGACGCAGTAAGGCTCTAACCCTACCACCCATATTGTTCCAGAAGTGTTCTATGTTGTTAAAAACGGGACTTTTTAATGGTCAAGTTAAAGTTGAAATTTCTACTTCCTGGAGGTAATTTTGTACCACTCTAGCCACATGCGGGCGTGCATTATCGTACAATAATAAAAATTTCGTTCCTACAAAGGTGAGATATGGTATAACATGCGGTTCTAAAATGTATGTTTTATATCGGTCTGCTGTCAGACGACCTCCCTGAGTTACAACTAACTCCGTGCGGACCTCCAATCTAATGCCACTCCATACCATAATAAATCCTCCACTATAGCTGGCAAAATCTGGGCTCATCACTAAACAAGACACTGCTGCATTCACGGTCTCCCGAGTTTTGGTGTTCTTAGGCAAACCAAAGACGCTTCCTACGACGATCTGCAGTTAGAAGGGGACCAGTTATGGCTTGATAGGGAGTAACTCCGATTTCTGCAGCCAACCTTCTTCGCACTATACCTTGACAAATACGGTAATAATACCTACGGTAAAATTCTTGCTGCGGCCCAGTGCTTGTAACAAATTGAATTCGTAATGCCTGCAATTATTGCATGCAAAATTTTATATGGTTAACTTTTCAAATTTTTAAATTATGCATTAATTTTGCGGGGCAGTGTATAATATATTACTTTGGGGAGGCGCCATCAATACAGTTGGTAGGGTTTACGTATCTAAAAAAGACATGTATTCGGCTAATATTTGATCTAAAAACAATGGAGTCTGATAAACTAAAATTTATTAATAAACATAAACAATACCTTGCACCTACGTACTAAGATGCCTATTATATATACAAAAGAAAATCTTACCTCATATTCTACAAACAATACATTTCTTCATACGTACAAGATGACACCTCGTTAATTACAACTTACAACATAAAAAAAAATGAAAATACTCCATCTTACATTAGTGTAAAGCTTTTTAACAGGCTTTCTGGCGTTTTAAAGGAAACTTCAACTAAAATGTCTGCCACCCCATACCATAACAGATTCTCCACCATAGCTTAGAGTTCCAACAATGTTGCACTGAGATATTTTTATATTAAATTATTCTTGTTATGTTCTTTTCAACATGATAATATGTATTATAATTACTATTATCAGGGTCCAGGTAGGTCCGGGCCTAGGACCCCTTAGTCAGACAGGCCCCACGAAGTGATGACAGGGGACCCGTCAATAATGTATAATGGAGCTTAAGGAAAGAAAATTCTGGATGACCTTTTATTTAGAGACATATTAAAATGAATTGTATTTTAGCGTAAAAATACCTCCTTAGGGGGGCCCAAATTGGATAAGAGCCTAGGGCCCACCATAAACAAAATTAGACCCTGACTGTTGTTATTATCTATGGCAGACCCTACACAAATCACACGACACAACTGATGCAAATAAGACCACTGCAAAAAAGGACAGTAGAGGTTTTGCAGACATATTAAAATCAGAAAGAGAAACAGGCTGTGGTGTTCACTGGCGTTAACGAATCTTTTAACTATACTTCGGTCTCCCAATCACAAATCACTTGGTGAATTGGAACCTAGATGTCTAAAGTCTACATCGACTGTGTGAATGGGTACATTTCTAATTATAGCATCGTGTTTTATTGCATAAATTTTAATTGTTTCAATTCCGTTTGCCATTGAATACTAAATGACATTTAAAACACACAATTATAAAATTTGGTTTATTAGGTTGGTTAGAATAATCTAATAAACATGATTTGAAAATTAAAAGTGATTCGTTCCTGGTTGGTTTTTAATAATCCTTTTAATGCACTTCACATTTAATATGTTACTATTACTGTGGGAAAAGTATTTTAAAATGTCTAACGCAATGCAATTTTGTTTATTCATTTTTATTAACTTCATATCTCACTTAAGCATCTACTTATAATTGATTACTTTTTAACAGTTAATCAACATTTTTTTCATTCATTCTTAGCGAATTAATAATAATAGATTTTCCAGCGAAAACTTGCTACACAAATAAGGTGTACGTCGTAATTATTTATTTATCACATCTAACAACACACGCAAGTTAACGAGCTACCGCAATTAAATTCAAAAATTACAAATTTTACTGAAAAACTCGTCGCTATTCGTGGCAACAGCGCACGCCGCGGTTTTTATCGCGTTTGTCCTTGACTTGGCTAAGTGCAACTTCACTTGGTTAACCGAGCCTGCATTGGTGATTCACTGGAGCGTATCGGAATTGTTTATTACAAAATTATTGTTGTTTAGAAAGAGCATTTTCGTATTGGGTTTCAGGGATAGATAAGTACTTAAAAAGCTATTCAAGAGTAGTCATATTTAGGATTAGGAAATAACAACTGATGTGTTTTAAAAGGGTTTTAACTGTTGAATTCTTTTTGCAACTAAATTGGTTATTTTTATAAGTTCTTTCTGTTTATGTTTAAATTTAAAAATAGATTTTGGTAGTTTTAATGGGTTATGAGGATTCGGATTATAAAACAGGCCTTCGTTTTTGATATACAGGGTGTTAAAATAAAAAAAATCTAAAAGAAATTTAAATTTTACCACCATGTATCTCAAGATTTAAGGCCTTTCAAATACATGTTTATCTGAACTTTTAGTCCTAAAATGATCCAAAAAATGACATTCTGCATTTTTAGCAATCAAAATAAAAACAGAAAAAATAACATAAAATTTTAAATGTGTAGAGCCTTAGCATCTTGCCTTAAACAAACTTTTAAATGGTTTAAAATATCTGCTTAAAGTAAAAAATCAGGAAGTTAGAAAACAAAATGACGAATTTGATTTTCTAAATAAAAAAGTCGCAGTAAAAATTTCGATGGGGGGGGGGTAAAAGTAAAACCCAGTAGATTTTTATAAAATGTATTATAACCATTTCGTTGATATTTTCATCCTGTATCTCAAAAACGAAGGCATTGCGGGACACTTGTTTATATGAACTTTTAGTCTTAAATAAGGCAAACAATTCATTATTAGTTATTAATCAAAAAATACTCTATATAAGGCGATTGCTGAGTTTGTAATATGAATGTATATAGCAGGTTTTGTTGTTTACCTATTGTTTAAACGATCGATAGTATTATAATATGATGCGCTTCCTTCTGTGTCCGCAGTGCTGATTTATTTATTAAGCAGTCTAAGCGGCCGCTTAGGGCTCGGACCTCAAAATGAGGGCCCGGGCCCGCGCCACCCTGAGCTTACCATTTTAATCTTTAATGTTGCATCACCGACCACTGTGCGTGCTGGTCTTTAACCTCGGTGCTCTTTCTATATTGCATATAGAAAATTCATGCCTCGAAGAGTTGGATTGTACTGAAATTATTATATTAATCAATTTATAAAAGAAAAACTTAAAAAAGAAAATGGTCATTGTTTATACTTTTTGACTTCAAGTCTTCCTTTATTTCTTTTCTAATATAGTATACGAATTTTATTTTTTAAATACCATACGTAGATTTTTTTAATACCATAAATATTTACACTTTAAGCTAGGGCTGTCCAACAATAGTCTGGGGCAGCGTGCGGCTCTTTCTTTTTTGCAACTCTCCTTAACCATTAATTTTTTTGGAGGTATCTCTAGTAGGGATGGGCCTTTTATCGATATATCGATAGTTCAGCTACATATCGAATAGCAATAGGCCAATAAAAAATACCGATATATCGATAATGATAATAGGTGAACAATAATACCGATGGGTAACTAATAATATCGATAGGTAGCGGAGAACATCGATAGATAGTCAAGAATATTGATAGGTACCTATAAACAGATTATATATTTACAAGCAAATTATGCACCATACGAAAGTGAGGACTTTTTTTGCTCTTCAATAATTTTCTATCAAAATCGATAGGTAGCAACAGACTATACATAGGTAGGAACACCTATCGGTAAGTCGATAACTATCACCATATCTAGAATTGATTGAACGTTGTTTAGCTTGATGTAGCTAGCTGAACACAATTAATCCACCCTACACTGGGGTCTTGTTGGGCCAGTTTGTTTAGATTTCGATTGAAGACGACTTTTTGCTTCCCTATTTATATTTTTTTCTGTGAATCAGCAGTAGTGGTTCCACTCACGACCAAAGATTTAGCAATTAGAAAAGAACGTGAGAAATTGAAATAAATACGTATATATATTTTTAACAAAAAAAAATTATTGGTAATGTTACGAAGATACTAAAAATAATTTTACAATATATTTTAAGTCCAGTCCAGAATAAAAAATAAATGCTCAGTAAGGAGACAAAATCTCATTTTGTACCAGGCTTGAAAAAAAACAAGTTTTTGTTTATTTTTAAACAAAACAAGTATTTTTTTCTTTAGTGTAGTATTTTACATGTTTTAAATAATACATGTTTTATCTCGGTTTTTATAATTCATCCTATGTATTCTGCATTATTCATTATTAATGTATTATCTGTATCTATATATCTATGTTTTTCTTATTAGATTAATCACAGTTTAAATAAACAAGTAAATGCGTTCAAAACTCCCATTTTAAATAATAAATGTTAAAAATTTATAACAAGTAATGGTGTTTTAAATACGTTTAAAACACAGGTTTTTAAACAATATGTTTAAAGCACAATAACCCTGGTTTATATATAAATAAATTACCCAGATGAAATGAAACCGAAATGAAAAAAAAATGATACAATAGTCTGTATTCTAAACTAAAAAAAGTTCTAATTACTTTTAGCAAAATTTATAACTATTGAACACAAACTAAAACAAACCAAGTAAAAAAGATTATTTTTCGACAACATTATGTACAGTAATGGTGGAATTGGCGAGGTAGTCATATGTTTTTTTCTCGAGTAAAGAACATATGACTACCTTATTGAAATAATTTAAAAAGTATATATGATTAATTAGACTACTTTTTCCTAATTTATAAGTATTTTTACGTTTGTTCTAAAAAAAACTAGTTTCTTCTTCAGGCACTCAACTTTTTAATCAATGTCAGTTACTAACCAATTAAGTGTATCTAATCTGTTTGCATTCTGGAAAGCCTTTGCAGTATACACAAAAAAGTGCATGAGGCTGTATATCATTATGAAACACGAAATAAAAATTCACTTGACATTTCAATAGCTCAGTTTGTACTTACTCAAAATACTCTTCGATACAAGGGCAAGTTGCTATACAAAAAATTACCTGACGCATTGACTGATATATGGCATCTACCAAAATTTAAAAAGAAATTAAAGAGGTTCGTAGAAAAATCTGCGCACTACAGTTATGAAGAGTTTCTTGAAAAAGCCATTCTGCCTGAAGACTTACCCTAAATAAGTGCATTTTCCATGTTTGTTCTATATACATTTACATTTGTTTATTTGTACCTTATATCTACTATTGTATTTTATGTTATATTAAATGTAGTTATAAGATTTTATGTTATACAGTATGACCTGCTTATTAATAATAAAGTTTGATTCATTGATTGATAATGTATTAAGAACTAACTGCACAGGAAACTTCTGTGACACAATTCCCGTTGCATTTTCGCGTTTTAGTGCATTCCCAAATCTAATATTTTGTCCAGAATGGCCAACCAGAGACTCGACTTTGTAAACATATTTTTTGAAATTCGCTTTGTTTATCGCTTTCGAGAATCCCTATTTTGAGAGATCCTTCTATATATATTTTTAGAATTCCAGTCCAGCTGTCTAAAATTGGACAGATCTGCTTTAAACTGTAATATTTATTTGTTTCAATCTGAATGATTGCTCTCTATCTGACTAAAACAGATGTATTGTCATAAATTCTTATTTGTGAATACGCAAACTAACTATTTAAATGAAGGGCGACATTCGGCTTGCAAAACACAACATAAAATATAGCAAAATGGTGGAAGATATAAACAAAATCGATATCAAGAAAAATAAATTAAAAAAAAGTCAGTAAAATCGCGCACCCGGGACATCCCTCCTAACGAATTGCACCACACACATATAAGACGGTTTTTATATGCAATGTTTGTTGGACAGTATTGTATAAATTGTGTTGTTTTATAATAAAGTTCTGGGAGGTTTGGTGTACAAAAAACAGGTAAAGCTCTTTTAACGCAACTTTCCTCATAATGAAACTTTCTCTTTATCGAGAAAAGAGAGACGTATCCTACTATATAACTATATGCATGTCTAATACGTGTGGTGGAAACCGTTATCAGGGTTTTTATTTTTATATTTTAAATGATTTTACGGTGTGTAATAAGCCGTATTGATTTTTCTTTTTTTAATTATTAATTTTTTGTACTCTTGGTATTATTTATTTATAGCATATTATGTCATAGCCACCAGTATCCGTGTTGCTTATCTTTTGTCTTTTAATGCCTTCATTTTTCATACATTTATTTTCTCTGGGTTTTTTTTTCTCTTTTATAACTAAATTTTTGTAATCTTTTTTATACACAACGAGTCTTTGTACTTAAGGCAGTAAAGCATATTTTGACTTTGACTTTGACTTTAGATTTATTAACATTAGGAATAATTTAAATTATATGTATAATTATTTTTTTCATCATATTTTATTAAGGCTAACATGTACTGCTATTCAGAAACAAAAAAAGAAAAAATCACTAAGAACCCGTTAAAATAATTCTAATGAATTTTAATATTCGTGTTTTCCGGCAATGCTTATAAATAAGTTTATAATAAATATAATTCACCTCTGACCTCTGAGTTTATACATTTTCTTGGAATATTTGTTATCTATCAAAAAAAGAAAACAATAATAATAATAACAATAATCTATTTTTAACAGAGATATTCTTAGAAAATACCCATAATTTAATTTTATATTTGTGCAAAAACATGTTGGAAAACCCGTTTACTTTTCAAAACTCAGCCGTCATTATAATAGATGTTAAAATCTGCAAATATACAAAAACTCCCGAAATTATTTTTATGCGACGACAATCCCATAACTCCATAATTACAAGATGCCTTTGAGTCTTTAAATAAATTTTACTAGAGGCAGCAACCTAATAAAACTTATTTGGCAAATCTAAAATGGTTTATTAAAAAATATTTTTAAAAAATTAGCAGCTAAACCCTGAAATCTTTTCCAAAACCGACGGAACAGATAATTATGATTCATGTCCTATGAAAGAGTAATAGAGCATTGTCATATATCGTGCTAAGCCAAAGGATTACGCTCTTCAAATCAATCTTAATTACAACGGAAATTATAGATCAAATATTGGCAATCTTCTGTAAATAATAATTTATATATTAAGTCCCAAATAGACTGAAGGACACTTGAAACGAATCAGTGAAATATTTACCCTTCTTTATTAAGGCATATTTCTTACCACTCGACCCATATGATTAAATTTTTCACTAACGTGTACTGTTATTATTTGGCTAGTCATTGACATATGTAATTTTGATTACGTTATTTATTATGTAAATTATACTGGGTGGAATAAATAGTGGTGATTTTCCATAAAAATCTAATTGATAACGTGGGCTGTTGGAGGAAGTCACATGTAACCAAACCTTTACGATGGCATAGAACGGCCTTTTACTTATGTTTTGCTTTTTGATTTTGCTTTCTAGCTGTTAAACTGTTCGAGGTATGTTATCTTTTGTAATACCTTTAATTTTTTAAATTGTGGAATAAATTGCTTTAAACAATACCAATGTTTCGTTTACTTCGAGGTCTACTTGAATAAGAAAACATTATATTATGTACAAAACCTAATTATATATACAGGGTATAACAAGAAGTTAATCGGAAATATATATCAAAAAACGAAACTTTTACTTTAAAAAAACTTGAAGTTGGACAAAAATTAAGCAATATGATTTTAAAAATTGAACATTTATTACCGAGTTAGTCCTTTAGCTTTTGTTAATGCCTCGCATCGTTTCGGCATGCTGGAAATGCAATTGTTCCTTTGTTCTATCAGATACCACTATTGTAGACACATTTCGGCTGAAGCATCTAAATTTTCTAAGTCAGGACCTGATTTCACCGCTGTTCCTAACATATCCCACACGTGCTCGACTGTATTTAAATCTGTAGAATTAGCCGGCCAAACCATTCGTGTATTGCCATTCTCGCGAAAATATTTACAATATGTGCACGATGAAGCGCGTCATTATCGTCACCTTAAATGCAATTTTCTCCAGTTGCATTTGACATTGGTAAAACAATAGGCAATGAAATTGTGACCATTTATATTCTCTCTGAAAATTATAAGATCCTATCTACCGCCAATGAATTCCCCGGCCCATACTGTAATTGAACCTCCCCCATATGGTCTCTTTGGAACTATAAAAATCTTATTGGTAACCTTAGCCCGGCTGTCTCAAAACCCTAGCTCTTCTATCGACATTTCCAAGTTTAAACTTTGTTTTATCACTAACTTAATAGGTGTTCCATTCGAGAAACCAGTTTCGGTGTTAAGCAGCAAAATGTATTCGGTTCCTTCCGTACATTACATTTAAAGGAGGAAGCGTGGCTTTAAAACGAGATGGGCTTGGTGTAGAAGCTTCCAAATATTTTTTGAGGTATTATCTATTTTATGGATCAATATCCTAGATCTTAATGGGGGGCCGTCACTTTTTGGCTTCACCTAGCTCTTAACTGTATAAATCTGTTCATAGCAGCTGTTGTTGTTTTCTTTGTTCCTCCCTCATGCCTATACTTGACTGAGTTTGTATTTTGGAATCTAATCCATGCACGATGCCAAGCACAGGGCTTTGGTTTAAATTTTAAAATTTTACCATATCTTAATGGATCCAACCTGCTTGCATCATGCCAATCACCTGGTTCAATTGCTCTTGAGTTAACGGCAGTATTTACACAAATTAGAAAAGAAAAACGGCACAGTTAAGGAGATTTATGACGACAAAAATTATTGTTCTTTAGATTTCACTTTGACAAACATGACAACATGCAAAGCAATAATTGCTTAGCAATTATTGCTTTGCATGTCAAAAACTGAGAACTGCATTCCTAGCATGCCGAAACGGTGCAAAGCACTATTAAGAGTTAGAGGGGACCAACTCGGTATTAAGTGTTCAATTATTTTTATTTCATATTGCTTAATTTTTGCCCAACTTTAAGATTTTTTAAAGTAAAAGTTTCGATTTGTTTGTTGTATATTTGCAATTAACCTCTTGTTGTACCCTGTGGATATAACTATGTTTCGGTTTTGTAAATGGTATAATATATTTTTAGTCTAACTTTTTGTATAATTCGAGTCATTTTTAGAAGAGTATCTACTAATACACTTGATTTTGCTGATCAATAAACAAAATCAACAAAATTTAGTTCTAATTTAGACAAAGCAGTTAATATCAAGATTAAATTTAAAATGAAGTGTATCAGTACTAATTGTATTGTTTAAAGAAATATATCTAATTCCGTTTGTTTATGTTTTAATAATATATAGCATTCTTACATCCAAAATCAGAATATTTTCCTTTTCTAACGTACGTTTTTGAACTACTGTGTAATAACTTTTAAAATTTCGATGAACTAATTCTTGTTAGAGTGCTTGGCAACGTTGCTTAGCCTAAGCTAGTGAAATCAGTCAGGCGTTACTTGACATGGTCACAGAACTGGTTTAGTAAATTAGAGCCATCTCTGACCAGTCTTAAGTTCCCCGCTGTCCTGGTCTTGTTTCTTGCCTTCGTAATCGACAGGAGGTTGTTGCCTGTCGCTGATGCTGCTATTTTTATTTTCCTTTTGCTTTTTTTCCTTAACAGGTTTATGCTTTATTAGGATTTGTGCAGAATGTAGTATTAGTTCCTGCGTACACTTGGGCTATTTGCAATTTTACATCTCTGTTCCTATAGTCAGAGCGTGTTTCAATAGGAAACTAGCACTTTCCGATAATTCGGAGAGGAATATCAAAGATAATGTCTTTTGTTTTTTAATTGCAATGTCTCGCTACAAATGGCAATGAACTAGTGAGGAAACGTTTTGTAAAATTGAAATGGATGCCTTTCACGTAGATATCATTAGACAATAATCAAATATTGGTTTAAATAGAAAGGCAGATACGGTAGGTCATCATTTGAACACTTCTTTCGCTTTGCCTATTTTGGGTTCGCAGCCCATAGTTGTGAAATAGTTGTGTCTTTTAAATGTTATTTTTGGCAGGCAGTTCGGGTTTTGCTACTATCCGATACGGACGCGCTTGACCGTGAGAGATAACGAAACCGTTTTTTTTTTGGTGTTGTTCGTTCTCGTGCATATCTGATTTGGATTATTTCCTAGGAATTTAAAATAACTAAATACGATAATCTGTAAGTTGTAACTTTTCCATTATTTAGTATTGCCCTTCGCATGTTGCTAACATGACGGGGGGTAATTATGATGAGGGAGGTGAGCCACCCGATGGAGACAATCAGGAAAAACAGGGGAAAATAATATCTGACCGCATAAAAAATATTGATTTTAATAACAGGTATAAAGATAGCAGTACCGGTCCATTCTCTGTATTTATTGAACATAAGTATTTAAATTTTGGAAAACTACACCCTATTCGTATTAGCGAAAAATTATATAATTTAGATGGAGACGAAAAAAATATTACCTATTTGGATATAGTCGGTCGAAACCGAGTACAAGTTTTTTGTAATTCAGCTAATTCCTTAATTTCAAATGAAATTTTTGAAAAAAATAACCTTGTAGCCTACATTCCTTCGCATCTTACTGAGAAAAAAGGTCTTATACGTGGAGTAGATACCACTTTCTCGGAGGAGCAACTAATTAAAATTATACAATCTGATATAAAAATAAAATCTGTTAAAAGACGTTACAAAACTGTAATCTATAAGGATGGCAAATCAATTAAAGTACCTAAACAGCAAGTAATAATTACTTTCGACCAATTGACCTTACCACAACATGTTTATATCTACAAATTAAGACATGAAGTACAAGTTTGGTACTCTCCAGTTTCACAGTGTTTTCAATGTCTCAATTTTGGTCACACGGCTTTACAGTGTAAGGGTAAAAAAAGGTGTAAAAATTGTTCTCAGGTTCTTCCAGGAGAAAAAAACAAGTGCGACGAATGTAACATTTTTTGCATACATTGCAAGTCTAATACACATAATTCTACAAACAAATCATGTCCAATCTTTTTAAAACAAAAAAGAACTAAAGAAGCAATGGCTAACCTAAACCTATCTTTCAAAGAAGCCGAAAAAATTGTTGATCTGCCTTCTTATGCCGGTCTCGTTAACAAAAATAAATTTTCTCCCCTATTATCTTCTTTTCATGAATTTCCTAACCTTCCCGAGAAAAAGACGAATAACAATCAAAATAAATTTATGACAAACAGACATGGAGTACATAACTCTTTGTCTCAACCTAGTACGTTCTATTCTGATAATAACAACAAAAAAAGGAAAGTGCACGATAGGAGTCCTAACTACGAACCCATTCAGAGAGAGTTTGACTGGTCATATACAGGGTCTCCCCTAATTCATAGTCAGCCAAATTTAACTGAAGACAGTATTGTAGAAGTTAAATTAAAAATTAGTGAAAAATTAAAAAATAAAATCTGTTCTTCCTATAAACCTTTAGTACGTCCTAACTTGGTAAACGTTTTTGAAAATATTAATTTAGAGGAAATTATTGAAACAGTTGTTGATTGTTCAATGGAACGCTAGATCAGCTTTTGCTAATCACAATCTACTTAAGAACCTTATTAGGGATACTCAATTTGATATAGGTATTTTGAGTGAGACTTGGTACAAACCTAACTACAATATAGTTCTTAGCGGATATAATATTATTCGAAAAGACCGACCTGGTGGTAAGGGCGGTGTAGCAGTATTAATTAGAAAATCTATTCCTTTTCAAAATTGTAGTATTATTCCTTTTAATAATAACAAATTTGAAGTTTGTAGTGTAAATATTGAGTTTAACAAAAAATCCATATCTATCGTTTCGGTTTACAGACCTCCCAATGTACAGGTCAGTTCTCGACAGTACGAACTGATTTTTCATTCCTTGAACCAACATTGCGTAATTGCAGGAGATTTTAATGCTCATCACAATTTGTGGGGCTGTAATAAAAATGACCAATTCGGTATTGCTTTAATGGAGGCCTTAGATTCTAATCCTAACCTTGTGGTCAGGAATGAAGGAGAACCAACCAGGCTTGGTGTACCTGGCACGCATGCGTCTGCTATTGATGTAACTATTATATCCTCTAATCTCTTAAATAGGTCTTCTTGGAGGGTTTTAAATGACACATATGGCTCTGATCATTTTCCGGTACAATTGGTCATTAACGACACCAATGAGGCTTCTACAACCCATGAAAGAAAAGGTTGGAATGTAAAAAATGCGGACTGGTATGCTTATTCTCTTGAGTTACAAGGTAAATTCAATAACTTTAATCCTCATGACCTTAATGCTAATGAAATTATTGAAATTGTTTACGATAATATATGTAACACCGCGGACTCAATTTTTCCTCGTAGGAAAAGACCTTCTCAGAGAATCAGCCCACCATGGTGGGATAATGAATGTACCGAAATTGCTAAGTTACGTAATGAAGCCCTTAAGAAGTTTAGGGAATACTCCTCCATCGAAAATTTCGTTAGTGTTAAAAGAATAACTGCCAAATGTAAAATAACATTCAAAAAGAAGGCCAAACTAAGCTGGCGGCAGTTTTGTTGCTCCCTTAATGCCCAAAGTAATCCTTCACTGGTTTGGAAAAGGGTGAACTCTGCTAACAAAGGTATTTCTGGTAACATATCAAATACTATGTCTAACGAAGCAGCTGAGGCGTTTATTAAAAAAATTGCTCCTGATACAGTATCTCAGGAAATACCTAGATGTAATATATATTCCACTCATTTTTTAACAAATCCAATCACCCTTGAGGAATTTAATACCATAACAAAAAAACATAGAGATACCGCCCCCGGTTTAGATGGAGTTTCATACTCCATGTTGGAAAATCTACCCGATTCGTATAAGAATCTTTTATGTACTGCTTTCGAGAAAGTTATCTGCAGAGGGGATGAAATCCCATGTATTAAAAATTCATTAATTATTCCTATAAATAAACCAGGTAAAATTGGCGAATTTAGGCCAATTGCTCTATCATCATGTATTATGAAAACCCTTGAAAGAATCATAAAATCTCGGTTGGAATGGTGGTGTGAGTCAAGAGGGATCTTTTCCCCGAATCAGTTTGGTTTTCGACGTGGTGGGGGGGTTTCCGATTGCCTGGCTCATTTGGTGACGGACATTCAAAACACTTTAACCGATAACGACTATCTAGGTGCCATATTTCTTGATATTTCTAGCGCCTACGAAAATGTTAATTTGCATATCTTAATAGAAAAACTGTCAAAAATTATACCCCGAACTATCGCTTGTAATATAGTCAGGTTATTTGTAAATAGAGTAATTTCAATACAAACGGATAATTCGCTTAGTGAGTCTAGACTGGTATCTTGTGGTCCCCTCAGGGATCTGTGTTGAGCCCCTTTCTATTCAATATTTATACCAGAGATATTCACGATTTAGGTTTTGATTCTCTAGTTCTTCAATTTGCAGATGATTTTTGCATATACAGTAGACATAAAAGATTGGAACAATGTAAATCTAATCTCAGTCACATTATGTACATCTGTAACAGATATTTTCCAGAAAATGGATTCACAATATCCGATAAAAAGTCAGCAGTTATGTTTTTTACTAGGCATAGGATCAACAAAGAAGAAACTATTACTTTAAATCATACTACTGTTCCCTGGGTCCAATCTATAAAATACCTAGGCGTTTTCCTAGATCAAAAGCTTAACTGGAATGATCATATTAGTTATATAGTAAACAAAACAGAAAAAAGTTTAAACTTAATGAGAGCTGTTGCATCTAGATCCTGGGGCTCAGACCCCAAAACAATGCTTCTTCTCTATAGATCATTTACCAGATCTATTCTAGATATTGGAAGTATATTCTATGGATCAGCATGTAAATCCCAATTAAGAAAATTGGATGTAGTCCAGTTCAAGGCCCTCAGACTTGTCACGGGGGCTTTTATGTCCACTCCTACTCAGGCCTTGTTATCTGAGTGTAGAGAGCTTCCTCTATATCTTAGAAGAAAAATTTTGGTTCAAAAATTTCTAATTAAAAACATGCAGTTCAGTAATAATTATTTATTTAAAAAAATTGGTTTTTTGGCAATTTCCAATCTTGTAGCTCCCTATTGGACCTTTAAGAATGATCCACCTCTAGCAGAGGCCCACACTTCAGTATCTAGATGCGACAATTTTTTGCTCAAAAGGGATAAGCTTGATCTATATAACTATCCATATGAAAACTGTATTGTGAATCCGATAGTGATTATCCCCCAGTTTACGGAGTTTTCGTCAATAAACAAAAGTATCCTCAATAGAGAATTACAACAGTATCGCCACTATCTCAAAATTTACACTGATGGCTCTAAGAACGACGGGGGTGTGGGCTTTGCTTTTGTGATGCCCGAACTTTCAGTTGTTCAAAAATTTAAGTGCAATAGGCTTACCTCAATATTTACAGCCGAAGCCATGGCCATTTTAACAGCCTTAGAATATTATATAAATAATGAACATGTCCTTTCCAACATCATAGTACTCTCTGACTCGCAATCCGTACTTAAAGCCCTTAAAAATAACTCAATGGGTAATCCCATAATAGCCAACATTATAGATAAGGTTTCAAAGCTTCATTCTCTCAAAAGGGAGATAATATTTATATGGGTAAAAGGTCATTCAGGCCTTGAAGGTAATGAGCTGGTCGATAGAGCGGCCAAAGAAGCATTGACGGATGGTGTGGAGGTCCAGGGCATCCCCGCCACCGACCTGTATAGAGACATCAAAATTTCTAATTTCACACTCTGGGAAAATGACTACAAAGTATATGTGTCAAATACTAATAACCATTATACAAGCATAAATCCAATTTTGCCAAGAAGTCCTGCAATAATCAGACTCGGTTTACAACGGCAACTAAGTATTTCTTATCTTAGATTCCTTTTTGGCCATGGTAGCTTCAATAAACACCTGTTCAAACTTAAAATGGCACAGTCGCCTTACTGTGAATGTGATAATGAATCAATAGATGACCTTAATCATAGACTATTCTACTGTTCCTTAAACACCCATGCAATCCAGTTCCTTATATCAGAATTAAATAGAGAAAATATCCTTCCACTTAATTCTTCATCCTTTATGTATAGAGTTATCACAAATCCCTCAATTGAGAATATTTTCTTACGATTTCTTAAAATCTCCAGAACCAAGATTTAAATTTAATTTGGTTTTATACTATAGATAGTTAGAATTTGTTATCCTTTGTTTACTTACCTATTGTGTTGTTCATCCTTACCTTTCCGGGCCCTCCTGTCTTGTGAAGTAAAAATCAATGTCCTGCATAGGCCTCAGGACGAGAAGAGTGTGTCCCTGTCTATATTCCCATGTGTCTCAATTTTGGTTTCAAGTTTCGTTGGTTAGGAAATTTAGAGTAGGCTAATACATATAGTACTAGTTATATTAGAATACCCTTTCATGGCGAAATGGACTTAGTTCCAAAGCCACAAAACTAAACAAAAAAAAAAAAAAAATTTTGGCAGGTATTCGATTGCAAAGAAAAAAAATAGCAAACACCGCTATAGAGTGAATTAAATTCATGCATGGTACCGTGAGTACCGTAAACAGGTATGTCCTGTCGGAAATCTGGTATATGTTGTCAGTAGATTATTTCCAAGCTTGTTGGGCACTATAGCACTGTGGGTGGGTTTTTTTATATGCAGAATGCACTATATTTTTATATATAGTCGTAGTAGTTTATTCCACCTACCACTTTCACCATATAGAAGGAGTTGAACTGTTGAAAGCCAATAAAGCCATGAAGAATATCATGAGAAAATTTGGATTGGAAGGGCGCAAAACAAGCCACTCTTAGTTCGGGTGTTGATCAGTCAAGTGCCAAAAAATATACGAAACTAACACACTTTGGGTTAGAAGTAATCCTGGAATGTGCTTGCGATCCACCATTCAGCCATCGACTGCATTCCATAATTAGCAAACAGCAATCGTTAGCAAAGAAACTGGTGCCGACGTCACTGAGAAAAGACCTCCATGTTGCTAACAAATTTGAAAAAAAAAGTTGTATCCCAGAACTAACTGATGGGGAACCTCAACATTCACACCCATGATCCCAGATCTTCAGCCTTTAGCATCGCCATCTATTTGCTTTCAGTTATGAAAGTGGGAATGGATTATCTCGAGGGAGTGCTTAGCAAAACCTGGTGTGTCTGTTTTAAAGCAGCCGTTATTGGACTTTACTTTTAAAGGATCTATGGCCTAGGTTACTCTTTCAGATAAATATTCAGGTCTTAATTTTAAATTAGACGATGAAAATTAATTATCCCCTTGCAAAACCACTTTAATTTGTTGTACTAGTTTAAATATATAAATACAATAAATAAATTGAGAATTTGTTTAATTTAGTTAGAATTAAGAACATATTTAATTAAAAGCTGTAAATCTTTAGAAAAGTTTTATAGGTATTTTAAATTAGACTGAAAATTGGTTGTTAAGCAGATAATTTTTTTTTGCGTGAACGTTTTTTTTTAATGCAAGTCTGATTTCTAGTAATGGTGGTATTTAAATAAAGAACATCCCACACGTCTTATAGATTTTTAGGGACTAACCGATTTTTCTGAAATTTTATTGGAGTTCTTAACGTCGTGATCAAAAATTTGTATAACAACAACTCAATCCTGCTACTAGTTTTTGATATACAGGGTATCAAACTTTGACCAAATACCATATAAAATACATAGGGAAACTAGGACGACACAAAATAACATATTTAACTTATAATTCATAAAACGTAGGTACAAAAACTCTTTGTTTCCAAGATACAGGGCGAATAACATTTACAATATTCCAACTTGTATATAGAGAACAAGTTTCTATTAAATATGTAAAAAAAAAGCTTATTTTGTCTCATTTTGTTTCTACCATGTATTTTATATAGGATTTGGCCGAAGTTTAACACCCTGTATATCCAAAACGCAGTGGCATATTTAAGGTGGCGCAAATGCCCCCCCCCCCCCAGAGCTCTTAACCGAAGGAAGATGTTTAAAGAATATGAAAATGTTAAAAAAAATATTGGAACTGCAAAAACTGATAACAGTCAAATTAAAAAAAGAAGTAGTTGGGGTCAGTGTTCTGACATTGAAAAATTGGGGAAATCATTGGCGTAGATTTTTCGATTACATATATTTAAATAAAGTTACGTAATATTTCGAGAAACGGGGAAATGCGTAATTTTTTTTAATACACAATTATTTGCTGCAATGTAGAGGGTAACCCAAAAGGGGTAAGGCAGCCCCCTGAAAACGAATAAACAAATTAAAAGAATGGTAAAATATGTTTTTTTCTTTATATAAAGGAAAATTTCAACTATACTGGGAAGTCCTAGAAGGATAAAATCAAATGCTAAAAATATGTTTTTTCATCTATATCGGGTAGTCTAGGATCATGAAGCAATTCTCTGACTATTAAAAAACATACTTCAGAAGCATTTAGCTTAAAAAATAGTAATATAGGTCAACTATTTTTATAAGTTCGTAAATAAAACATTTTTTTCCACTATGCAGGGTAGCTTTAGGATGTTGAAACGGTACCAGGAAAACGAGAAAAAATATATTTTTAAGAGCGTTTATCCTTTTTACCAAAGGTCAAATTTCTTCTATTTTTTTAATCTTAACCCTAGAAATATGAGGTAGTCCCCAAAAAAATTAAAATATCTTTTGTTTTAAAGCGGTTAATTAAAGATAAAAGAAACGGTGAAATATGTGAAATTTTGTTTGTCTTTTTGGATACAAAACCATTTTTTAAATATACAAGGCAGCCTGAGGAAGAGCCTAACAAAAATGCAAATATTTGTTTATTTCTATTACGCTCAGGATTTTCACAAAACCGTTAACAGGGCAAATGTATTTTTTGTTTTTGCGTACATAAGCAATTTCTTCCTTTGTATAGGTTTAATCTAAGAGGGTGAAACGGGTTTCTAAAAACAAAATTAAAATTTTGTGTGTTTTTAAAGGTTGTAAAACGCAAAATTTGAATAAACTAATAATATTTTAAAAATACAATAAAATACGACAACTTTATTACATTTTTCAGATAAATCCCAAACTTGATAAAACCATAAAGTATATACATCAATCGGGAAGTATTGACTATGTTTGCCAAAACACATTTTAATTTCCTCGTAAAAGGGAAGTATTGTAATCGTGAAAAATCACCCTCCAAGATTTTTGCAGACCTTTACATTTCAGGGTCTTTTTAGATGACAAAAAAACATGTTTTCTCAATTTCGTTAGTCTGTCCGCTGCCGATCTGTCAAGTGTCATATGAGGATGACCTGGTAACATTTTCGTAAAAATCCAATATGACGGACCAAAATGACGGCCTAATGAAATGTTAATAAAATATTACTAAAAAACTAATTATCCAATTTACTTACTTACAAATTTTGAATAAAAATTTTTACTAGTAAAATTTTGATACGGATCCAAGAAAGAGAAACAGAAGGCAGCCTAATGAAATACTTCAGCCTGAAAAACTACATAATATAATGATTACAACGTTTGTGCAAGAATTAAGTATAATATAGAGATGAAATGGTAAAATTGTAGTACAAATTCAAGATGGCGGAACAAAATGACATAAATAAAATATTTGTAGTCGTGAAAAAAATGACGCTAATCTTGTTTAACATATTTTTACGTTTTGGCTCCCCTAGTTGCCAAAATTGATATTTAACCAATTCCGTCGGTCTGTCTGTCGGTATGTTTGTCTACCTGTCAGTTCGCGGCATAGATAAAAAACTACTTACCCGATTGACTTAGAAGTGACTTGAAGTTTTGGCCAACAATCATGGTTTACCTTAACTTGTGTTACATAGAACTAAACTGGTAATATTTTGGTACGAATCCAAGATAACAAAACAAATTGGGGACCTAATAAAGTGTTGAAAACAACACAGATAAGAATGCGGAATCCGCTTGTCCCAAGTGAAATCGCTTAATTTTATAGCTTTTTAAAATTAAACTATTTTTTTGTAAGGTTGAACCTTCACTTACAAGACTATGTAATTGCGGACAGAATCCAGATGCTAGTTTTAGTATTGCTTCTACAACCATTAGTCTTGCTAACGGCCTTTTGTTGTTATTGACTACTTACAATTCAATCTGTGCTAAGTTTATTACTCGCATCAGTTATTAATTAATAAATTACTCAATATTGGAATTCTAATAAACCCCAAAATATAAATTAAAGTTGATAGGATTAAGATCTTAAAAACGGCACTAAACAAGGCCTTGAAGTTTCGTTAATGCCTCTATAAGCTACTCTATTTATATCGGAGTTTGCTGGAATTTTCCAGAAGCAGAATGAGATAAATTTATAATAGTTCTCGGGATACGGCGCACTGTTGAATCGATTTGTTCTATGGCAACACTCCAGTTAGTGGGGCAGGTCACGGGCCACTCCAGCGAAACTGGGTCAAGTAAAATAGAGGATAAAATTCTGCATATTTCGTTCCATTAACTAGACTTCAAAGAGTGGGCTGCTTTCAGCTAACAATTCTCGGTAGTCTTTCGTTGTTTAATGCAGAAACATCAAAGGAGCCTAATGAGAACTTTCGCTTTCCTATTTATTTTGTTAAAACTGTGGTAATATAAAAATCGACGAATTGTGGGATGAACATCTACACTAATAAATGAATTAAACCTACTGAAGTTAACAACTAATGGTTGATTATGTTCTGACCTTTGTATTGAATGTGAATACTACCTACTGTTGTTAGTTTAACAGGAGATAACCGCTAAAATACTGTGATGATTTTTGAGAGGACAATTTTTCAAAAATAGTACATAAAGTATATATATTTACTTATTGTTCAAGCTGTGGCCGGGGTCCTTAATTGCAGAGGCTAAATAAAAGCCGCTGTACCCAATATAATGATGTAACGTCGTCGCATTTTGTATAATGTTTTTTACCTCCTTTGAACTAGCTCTACGCTTACTTCACCAAATATACGAATACAAATTATACATTATTACAATTATAAATTTTAAGCCAATGTCTAATTGAGTATATTGTTCCGCTAATATAATTTAAATATCAAAGAACTTTTTTTAGGCAAACCTTTTATTGTATTTTTTTAATTATTAACTAAAGTTTTGCTAGTTGGTCTTATGCCTTCTTTATAACTGTAATGTAAATATAATCTTTAAATAATTTGCTTTTAGCTCTTACATCTAGAAATGTACAAAACTTTTACTACTACTACTAATTAGAATAATATGAGACAACAAAATATTAGATGAAAATGAGGGTATACCCCAGGCCATGTGGCACTGTAACCGTTTTGGTTTTGTTGACACTAAGGTCGTGATCTTTTGTCTATAAAAATAGCTGAACGTAACTTTCAACTAGTATTTTTCATTTTCCTAAAATTAATATTGGTCAATTTTTATTTCACTTTTTGACATTTTCGTACAAATCATCTTAGAAGGCACGGAACAGTTGAAACTCTGTGTTTGTGTTCACTTAACTTTAAACTAATCTTAAACATAAAATATTTTATTTTTTATAGCCTCGTAAATACTTAACTATTAATGGATAAACTTTCTACAAGCTAAGAAAATGCTAGAATTCCACCACAAGACTAATGTGATTCACAGAGGTACTTTTCTTTTTATTGACACATTAGGCTTATTAAGCCGATTTTGTGTATTCTTCTGCTTACATGCAAAAATAAACCTAAATGCGGATTATCTTGAATAAAACAAAACGAGCAAGTTGTAAAAGGTTTTAAAAGTCTGGGATGCCAACGGACAAAATATGATAGAACCCCCTACAAAGTCAGTACTCAGAGACCTTAAGCTCAACAACATCTACAACTTGTAGATAAAAGGGTTTGATGCTACTTTTATTGCTAGATTCAAAAACTCATAAATTGTTTTCTGTTCTGTAGAAAATTATCTCAGAGATATATATGATATAATATTTGGGAAAACCAGAATTTTTCTGAATGGACCTACGAACCTCTTTCGATGGAAGTTTGTTTGAAAAACACTTTTTGGATGACGTTCCTCCCACTCAGCTCAGAAACTTACGAACGGTGTGCCATATCTGAAGTTCTTGGCCAATCTGATCTTCTGAAGAAATGTTCGTAATAATTCCCTCAGCTGATATTACCAATGAAACTATTTAAACTTTACTCTGCTTATTGGTCAAATTACCATCGTTCGTAATCCTCTCTAACTCCGTCAACTATATTTATGTCTAGGCGTCTCAATATTGATAAGAATTCCGGTCTAATCGATTGTTTTATCAGTTATTTGTTGTTGGCCGATCCCAAAACAACGCCTTGACAACCCCATCTACTTCGTAATGGTATTTACAATAGTTTGGACATGTGAATTGATTTTCCAGTAAGTAAGTTTGCAGTTAAGTCTTGCATGGACTCAAGACTGGTTTAGCAACGACAGAGAGAAGAGTTGTAAGATTGTTAAGAAAGAGGTATTCACTAAGGCCGCTTACTGGATTATAACATTATATAAGGTACTGCAGATCTCGTTCTTCAGCTTTTCTTATTACTTCCTATCTATACCCCCCCAAGTCAGACTAAGTAAATGTCAGCAAGATAAAAGTATGCATTACTGTTAGTATAGCCCGCTAGTGATGGCTTAGTTTTATGCACTTTAGTAGAAATGGTACTTCCAGCGCGTATATCTTATTATTGCATGAAATATTTTTCATTTCCCATTTTGAAAACATTTGATTCAGTACCTTTCAAATGAGAACCAATAATTTTAGTTTTTACGGTATCTCTACCCCTGCTTATAACACACACTTTTTACATATTACATGTAATAATTAATTGTTTCAAATAAATTTGAAACGGTTCCTATATTTGATGAAACTAACCGACATTACCATGTTGATGTTCGTATATTTAATGAGCGCTGTCTGGAACGCCAAATGTGCAGGAAATTTTTACAAATTTTAGAGTTCCAAAGTATGGATAGAGTTAAAGGCGCCTCAAGATCTGGGAGGCCAAAAATTGTAGCAGATGTAAAAGTCTAGGTTTTAGTTTAAATTGTTGTTAGTCCCTAACAGCATTAGGCATTACTGTGGAGAGAATTTTATTGAAAATTATACATGAACTGAAGATGATCCTAATATACGACTCGAATTTTGCGAGATTATATCAGAAAAATTAACACAAAATCCTTACTTTCTACGGAATATGCGTTTTAATGTCGAAAGTACTTTTTTACATGGATGAGTTAATACCTAAAACTGTAGGTATTGATATGATCATATCATAGGTCCCATTTTTATGGTAGAAAATCTAAATGGCGTTCGGTACCTAAATATGTTGAAAAATACAATTACTCCCTTTATTAATGGTGTTTTCGTGCAAAACTCACACTAGTTTGACTCGAAGGTTATATTTCAACAAGACGCCTCACTATTTTAGGCAAGTCAGAAATTACCTGGATGAGACTTATCAAACTAGATGGATTGATCATCGATGTCCTCCGGAATGGCCAACTCGGCCGCCAAACCTCACACCTCTCAATTTTTTTCTTTGGGAAAACGTCTGAAATATACAAAACGCCCCCCGGCTCTTTCCATGAACCTCGACAAGGAATTACAGATGTTTGTTTAAGAGTAACACTACACATGCTTCAGTAATGTCGGAGAAGAATTTATCCACAGCATATTTATTTGCCGGGATGTTCCTGATAAACATTTTCAGAATCTTTTAAAGGAACCACTGAGTTTTCTAAATCTGTTTGTGCGTTCAGTTTTTTTCTATTAATTTTAAACATTTTAATTTGGGTTGGTTTATTGCTATTTGTTTGTTCTTAAATTATTTTTTTTAAACATTCATTTATAGTGATATGTATTTTTTGGGAAAACAATTAATTATTACATCAGGTAAAACGTGTGTTATAAAGAGGGGTAGTGATACCTTAGAAACCCATACTATTGGTTCTCATTTGAGAATAACTGAATCAAATGTTTTCAAAATTGGGGAATGATTTAAGCATAAAAATATCTTCAAAATGAGGTATCACTCGACACCTGTTTCCATTTAAAAACACGTTACGAAAGTGCGTCAACCTGTCATTTTTCAAAATGCAAAACTTGCTCATATGTTATCATTCCAAATTTCGTCAAAATATACCGAACGATTCAAAAGTTAGAGAGTTGGGGGCGAGAGACTTTAGGTCTTCACTGTATGTCTGATCCACGTATTAAATTTAAGCGTGATTTTGTCAACAGTATTTCCAAAGTTTTAACATAACAACGAAACACAGCCTTAAAATTATTAAGTAAAATAATATTATTAGTATTAATAATCTAAATATAATCAGGGATCAACAGGTTATGAACAGTTACTATTAATATCCAATATTTATTTTCAGATCCTACCTTCTACCTATCCTAGCTACTACTGTATTACATGAATTAAACTCCTAATTAATTTGCTTCTAATATCATTTGAAACCAATAATTTTCCATACTATTTCACGCCTATTACAACTTCAATTAAGTTTTATGTAACAGCGGGGTGACACTTCTATTCTATTGTTCCTTTGACTTGTTAGTTTTAATTGTTTTATTGTTCAAAACTGCGTGACTACGATCTGTTTTAATTTTAGAATTACGCTGCTATTTTAGGTTAAACCGTGACATTTTTATGTACACAAATGTTATAGTCAGAAGTTATTCTAATTTACAAAGAAATAAAATAACTGAGAACTGGATTTTGTTTATATTATAACCTTTTCTACTCGGTTCTTGCAATAGATCTACGGGTCAAGGTATAAAGTCAAAAAGGTAATAAGTAGTTCTACAAAATTATGTTTTATAGCTACCATGAACATCTTAAAGAGACTGAATTTTTGTTCCCTAACCATCTCGTATTACAAACTTTTTACGCATTGCTGACTGGTGTTTATAGCAAAGAACAAAATATATGACACACCGTAAGTACTTGGAATGCTTATGGTTCAATGTGAGGACCTTTTAAGTAGGACATTTTCATGTAATTAAACTGTGTTGCTCAAAAGTGAAATTAAAATAAAAATAAAGTTCTACTCATTATTGTTTATAAAATTTTATTTATTTATTTATTTTTTGAGTAAGTTGCATTATGTTCCAAAATATCCAAACTTTTTTTTAAACCTCTTATCTATATAGGCAATACCAGCAAAGAATTGATCGAAATTTTGTTTAAAAAATCGGTAATTTGTCCAGCATCTAGAACTTTCTTTTTGTTAGTAATTTTTTAGCTATTTGATAATGACTATATATACCGGGTGACACAGAACATAGGATACACGCAATAATTTTTTACCTTTTCAGATATCGTTTTGAAACAAGCATATTTTGACGGAGTATTGGATTATATATCACTTCCGGTTTAACCAGAAGTGGTCTAAACTTTAATATATATGAAATGGAACCCTGTATATTTTTTTATAGAAGTATTCTGTGCAAAATCCCCTTTCGAATGATGTATCACAAGTTATATTTTTCCTTCCAAAATTGCTGCACTAAAACCGGTTTTCTGAAAAATGTTATATTCACCATATAACATACTTATAAAACAAAAGGCAGTGTCAAACTTCTGGGGTGACCTGATTAAAATAAAACTTTTTAGATTAAAAAAGCATGAATGCATGTTATTATGTTGTTTTCAAAATATTACGCCTTTTAATGTAAAATTTCTGCCAAAATTTAAATGGGACCTTGTATATTTTATTTATCCGTTTAATTTCACTATCACGTTTCCAATAATGTGCCACAAGTTATTTTTTTGTCGTTAAATTACAACAATATTTCGATTTTTCCTCCGAGCTACATATTTTTTTATCGGGAAACTACTAAACCAAAATTAACCATTTTTATTATTTAAACTATGTTAGATTTATTTACCCATCATTTTTAGTAGGCAAGAACTAAGTATTTTATTTAGTGCCAACATGTGTCAGATTTGTTTATAACATTTAAACTTAAATGCCCAGGCCTAGATTGACCATTTGATACCCATACCTGTATTAGCAGTGTTAGCGATTCTAATACTCTAACGTCAATATTCCAGTTTATAGAAATTGGAAAACTGGCCATTTTATTTTTATAAAAACGTGATAGATGATTAATATAGGCATTGTAAAATAATTTTGGCTTATATTAATTTTAAGTTTAATTGTTTCTACAGGTTTGCTTACGATCGTTTAACGTAAATGCTGCTTAAATGGCATTCATTGAGAAAAAGTAGTAGGCTATGAAAGACAAAATAGCATAATATGGCCATCATTATCTAGTTTATTGGCAGCTTTAATATCTTATCATTGAATTCTTAGACTCTTAAAGAATAAGGTATTTCTGTTGTATTTGATACAAAATAATAAATAGTGTTTCTTCCCATTTGGAAAGTAATAGTATTTATTAGTTTATATCAAATTCAGCAGAAATGCCTTATTCTTTAAAAATCAAAGCACTCAAAGATAAGATAGGTAGTATGCTATTTTGTTTTTCATACCCTACTACTTTTTCTCAATGTATGAGATTTAAGCTGAATTTACGTTGAAACATCAATGCTTATATTAATCAGCTGTCATGTTTTTATAAAAATAAAATGGCCAGTTTACCAATTTCTATAATCAGGAATATTGCCATTAGAGAATTAGAATCGCTAACACTGCTTATACAGGTATGGGTATAAAATGGCCAACCTAAGCCTGGTCATTTAAGTTTAAATGTTATAAACAAATCTGATAGATGTTGACACTAAATAGAATACTTAGTTATTGTCTACTGAAAATGAAGGGTAAATAAATCTAACATAGTTTAACTAACAAAAATGATAAATTTTGGTTTAGTAGTTTCCCCTATAAAAAATTATGTAGCTCGGAGTAAAAATCGAAATATTGTTGTAATCTAATGACAAAAGGATAACTTGTGGCACATTATTGGAAACGTACTTTAACGTGAAATTAAACGGATAAATAAAATATACAAGGTCCAATTTAAATTTTGGCAGAAAATTTATATTAAAAGTAGACGTTTTTATTTTTTTTTGAAAAGGCGTAATATTTTTAATCATGGTTACCTCTGAAAGTTGACACTCTCTTTTGTTTTATATGTTTTATGGTAAATATACTGTTTTTCAGAAAAGCGATTTTAGTGCCGCCATTTTGGAAGAAAAATGTAACATTGGGCAGAGAATTTTGTACAGAATGAAAAAAAATATAAAAATATACACGGTTCTATTTCATATATTAAAGTTTAGGTCACTTCCTGTTAAACCGGTAGTGATGTATAGAACAATTATCTGCCAAAATATGCATCTTAATAAGTTACTAAACGTCCCTAAGTTTCAAAACCATATCTGAATTGGTAAAAAAATTAGTTAAAAAATAAAAAATGTTCTGTGTCACCCGATTATTGTATTATCGTAATATCTTTGCTTTGAAAAAAAGGCATGACCCTCATATGTCCGTCACTTTGGTCATAAATCAAATACACCCAAAAATGTTTATTTAAAAAAATACATTTTTTAATAAATGTTCCTCGTATTTTTGATTCTTTGATAACAAAAACAACGTAAGATAAGTAACAGCCCCTTAATATTTTTTTAATTATATTATTACAAATCTAATCAATGAGATCATATATTTTGGTTATCACAATAATTAAAAACTATTCCTCAGATTCTGTAACAAAATGTACGCCTCTGCAAGTTTACATCGACCTAACTTACTTAAGAGAAATTATAATAGATTGTCTAAAGAAAAACAAACAAAAATAATCTTTTTTTAAAAATATTAAGGAGGTTTATGGTACCCACGCAAATATATTAAAAAATCAAAATGGCATATGACAAAAGGACCATTATGACTCCCATCTGTAGTTAAAGGCAAATTTTCAGCCTACCCCAATATATTAAATCCCCTACTTTGTGTTTCGTAACAAAACCGCGAAGTGTGACCAAGACTCGGAAATTTCTCATCATGCAATTTTGAGATATTGGGACAGGTCGGGGGCTCGATTTACACGGCTCATGCCCATAAGGTCATGCGAATTAAATGCAATTGCATGCAGCATTTTTCAGACGTCATGAACCTGCCGGACGGGAAGTTCTGCATGAGTCGCCAAAATAAGGGCCATATCGAATTTTCGAGGTTTGTGGGTTACAAGGCGAAGGTTGGTTTCGAATAACATCCTGCCAAAAACAATATGCTGGGGATATTTTATACATTGAATTGGAAGTTTGAGCAGGCAAACTAATCTTACCGTTGAAAAATGTAAATACCCGATTTGGTTTTGTTTGGACATGGTTTACCATGTCAAAATGGAATTATTTTTCCACGTTTCGCCTTTGATTGCACGAAGCATCTTCAGGGATATTTACTTTATGAGATCGGAAGACTGAATGAGTTCGGAGAGATTTAAACCAGTTATTTATATTCGACCTGTGTTCACCGACCCGTCACCCAGTTATATGGATTGTTTTCCACGTATTTGGACTGTATCTCCATTAAAATTATTAGGATTTTAGTAGAATCTATAATTTTCGGTTTGTAGAATACAGAGACCGACGCACGAACGTTGGCTTCTTTTACCTTTATCACATGTCCAGTGGAATGTTGGTATTCAGATACAGCAGATTGTACAATTTGTTTCTTTCTACTGCATCGTTCATGTTCCTTAAACTTAGTGGATATGGATTGTCCAGTTTCTCCAATATAGACATCACCACAAGAACAAGGAATTTCCGTTTGAAAAGAAAAAAGCAGAGGAAAAGAATATCACAAAAACAAGGAGTTTCCATATGAAAAGGAAAAAGTTGAGGAAAAGAAGACGTTAAGACCAAACAGCTCTAGGATCCCACGGTTCTATGGGCTACCTAAAATACACAAGCTTCATTAATGTACTATGTATCATCAGTAAATGGGATCGCCCACTTACAAAATCGGTAAATAGCTTTTAATATTATTAATAATTTTACAGGAAAAACACAATCATATATTAGAAACTTCAGATATTTTGTAGAGAAATTAAAAACAATCCAATTAGATCCGACTTAGTAAGTATCGATGTTGAATTGATCTATACGAATGTGGTTATTAATGATCCAATTTTAATAATGTCAGACCTATTTCACCATAATAACCTTGACAACTCACTTTTAGATCGGATTGACGCATGTCTCACATCAACATATTTCGTTTTTTAAGGAATTTTTATGAACACACCTCAGGAGCAACTGTGGGATTTCCGCTGTCACCTGTGGTAGACGACTCTTTTGTCATATGGCCTCATGATTCAGAAAATCTGTCAGTGTTTCCTGATTATCTGAACCAGCATCACTCTGATATAAAATTTACAATAGAAATCGAATCAGAAGGCACGATTCTATTCATAGATGTTCTAGTACAAAAGAAAAAGGATGGTGCCAGTCTGAAAAAGTCAATTTTTGGGTGTTTTTAAAATATCTCAAAAACAATTCCGATTTGAAGATTTCTACAAGAATACTTTTTTGTACAAAATTAAATTTCCCATCAAAATGCGTTATTAAAATTTGACGGTGAAAACTTGTACTTGGTGAGTCAACAATTGAAAAAAGTAAATTTACGTCGAACAGTTACAATTTGGAAACAAACTGTTTATGCTATGGGATACATATGTAAATCGCGCTCATTCTAAAAATATTTTGAATTATACGGGGTGCATCAAAAAAGTAGGGCTACCAAAAGTTTTATTTTTTAAATGGGACACCCTATATTTGACTTGATTTTTAAATTCTACATAAAATTATAACACTTTTTTGTATAACATGTTATATGGCTAAAATTGATACTTTCTTGTATATTTGGCTTTAAACGAAAAAAAAAATATATAAATTTGATGCACATCTATGATTAGCAATATAACGCCTAGTTGTGCCACTAAAAATAAAATATTTTGCTTCTACACAAAATAGGCATGGAATAAAGGACTGCTTTCGTAATATTGAAGATATTACATTCAGGGTGTCCAAATTTAAATGCCCAACTTTAACATATTTAAACCAATTTATTTCAGTTTTTTTAAATGGAACTCCCTGTATATTTTTATTTATTAGTGTTGCTGTAGGTGGTTGGGTGTAAACACGATCTTTAATATAACCCCACAAGAAAAAATCTAATGGAGTTATATCGCAAGATCTGGGTGGCCATTCGATAAAACCGCTACGACCAATCCATTTTTGATTAAAATTGGCATCCAAAAATTCACGAACGTCCCGATGGTAATCAGCAGGGGCACCGTCTTGCTGCAGTCACATGTCTCTTCCTTCTTCTATGCTGAGTGGTCTGAGAAGAATAGGCAGCTCAACGTTCAAAAAATCTAAATATATTTGTCCATTAAGTAGTTCATTAAAAAAATACGGACCTATAATATGGTTTCCAATGATTCCACACCAAACATTTAATGACCAGTGATTTTGATGTTATGTTGTACTTCTCGTACCCAGTGGGGATTTGTTATTGCATAATAATGTATATTATGCCTGTTTACAGCTCCATTGCTTCTAAATGTAGATTCATCGGAAAACATAATTTAATATTTGCTAAAAAGTCCGGATATTATCCATTAAGTTGCAAAAGTTAACACGCCTTTCAAAATCTTCATCGTGCAACTCTTGGTGTAATTCCATATGATATGGATGATATTTATATCTTCTTCTGGTCCTGCTTACTGTAGATTGTGACGAGTTAAACTAGCAAGTTGTCGACTACTTAAACTGGAATTTTCTTCTATATGAAGTAGAATTTCCAACTCTTTATCTTGATTTGTAGCAATTTTATTGACAACTGTTCTCTTCGAATATGCCACATTGCCACTAGCATCAAATCTCTCCATGACATTTTGAAAGGCCACTTTAAAAGGCGCGCGTCGATCCGGATATTTTGCTTCATATAGCCTTTTGGCCAGGGGGCAAGTTTTTTGAGCTTCAACCAATATATAGACCATATCTATCGTTTCATTTTGTGAAAAATTCATTTTAAATTAGACGAGAATACGAAAGACGAAATACAATGCACTAACAACGACACGTTTTTGACATTTCATACATTTAGTCGCCAGTTGCTATAGACTGTTTTTTCCATGGCTACTTTGATTGATCGAGTTGTTGATTTTCTAAATTACGCAAAAAAAGGAAATTTGAAAATATTTCGAAAACTATTGAAGATAGGTATATAATATGTTTAATAAAAGTTGTAGATTTTTTTATTCTTAACAAAACTAAATAGAAATATACAGGGCTTCGATTTAAAAAAACTGAAATAAATTGTTTTGAAAATGTTAAAGTTGGGCATTTAAATTTGGACACCCTGTATGTGATACCCTCAATATTACGAAAGCAGTGTTTTATTTCATTCTTATTTTGTGCAGAAGCAAAATATTTTATTTTTAGTGGCACAATTAGGCGTTATATTGCTAATCATAGATGTGCATCAAATTTAATTTTTTTTTGTTTAAAGCTAAATATTTAAGAAAGTATCTATTTTAGCCATAAGACATGTTAAAAGTGTTACAATTTTATGTAGAATTTAAAAATCAAGCCAAATATAGGGTGTCCCATTTAAAAAAATAAAACTTTTAGTTGCCTTACTTTTTTGACACACCCCGTATATTTTAAAATATTTTTAAAATGAGCACGACTTACATATATATCCCACACCATAAACAGTCTTGTTTCCAGATTTTACCTGTTCGACGTAAATTTACTTTTTCCAATCGTTGACTCACCCTGTACATTATTAATTTTGAGAAGCCATTGATACTGCTAAATTGCATGGACAGCGAACGTATTTACAGATCCACCAATGGAAAGGAGATATATTAAATCCCCTCCAGTGGGATTGGAAAAAAACAAACAATGGATTGATGCCAAATGCCATGACTCTGTCTCCTGCACCACAATCTTTACTTGACAAAATATCATGTGGCTTTTTAAAAGGCTCTCATGGAAATTGTGGTTGCAGAAAGTTTGTCATCAAATGCCTATATTTTGCAAGAAATGTGCAGGAATTAATTGCGAAAATGCAAATGTGCCAGAAATATCAGAAGAATATGTCACTAAACACATCACCAGCGAAGTTAATATTAGAGTCAAGTATTAATACTGAAGAAGCAAATTCTTAAAATTAATAATGTACAAGTTGATCTCTTATATTTTGATCCCCCCGTATCTCGGTTATTTAAGAAGATAGCCAAAGCTTTAAATACAAAAGTTATAAGGTTTTTACATAACTTTTACAATATCATATCAGAAAAAACAAATGAACATAAAAAATCAGACATAGTTACCAAACTTTTCCTTTTTCTTATGGAACATCCTGTATATTATATGTTTATCAAATGGGTTCTAGCTGATTATAAATATACTAGATTTGATACCATTTTCTCTAAGAATACCCGAGAAATTTAAGAAAAACCTTGCCATAAGAGCCAATCTGTAGGAGAGAGAGGGAGAAGGTTCCACTCTATAGAGAGTCAAATGGAATACATTGCCTCTTATGGCAAGGTTTTTCTCAAATTACTCAGGCATCTTTAGAGATAAAGGTATTAAACCTGGTTTATTTATAATCAGCTAGAAGAGACCCATTTGATGAATATATAATATACAGGGTATTCTATAAGAAAAAACAAAAGTTTTGTAAATAAGTCCGATTTTTTATGTTCAATTGTTCTTTGTGATATCATGTTTTAAAAGTTCTGTAAAAACCCTAAAACTTTTGTATTTAAAGTTTTTTGTTATCTTCTTAAATAGTCGAGATACGGGGTTGTGCAAAACATAAGAGATCACGCGATACAATATTTTATTACCTTCACGAATAAAAATTTTATTTTTTGAAATGCGTTTATTGTTCATAATGTTTTCCTACAATATTTATTTATATAAAAATAAGTTTACTTTAAATAATGAATAAAATTTAATTTTAATATAAAGCTCATCCACAAACATTAATTGTTTGTAATATTACTTTTTCGCAAAAACGTAATATTTATTTTAGAACGTTAAAAAAACATTGTATTATTTTTAAATTATCTCGAAATTGTTGTTTTATAGCACAAAATTAAATTGATTTACTGAAAATTAAAAAAAAATCTGTGATAGCAAATGTGTAAAATATAACAAAAATGGTCATTCTCTGAACATTTATATATACCTACGGTGCCATTTAAAACAGCTGCGTGAATTACTGAAAAAAAGTGAATTTTTGTAAATTTTTGTACATAATACAAGAAAACTTTTTACAACGCATTTGGATGGGAAATTTAATTTTCTACAAAAATTATTCCTGTAAAAATCTCCAGATTTGCATCGTTTTTAAGTTATTTTGAAAAAACTTTTCCTTGTTGTCTCTCAAAAATACAACCCGGAATTATACAGACATATTCAATAGCCTATTATAGAGCCCTCGCGATTTGTGACCAAAATTCTGTGCAATCGGAAACAACGAAACTAACTCAAGCTTTAAGAGAGAATGAGGATATTAGACAGTGAATTAGAAAATATAATAATCATGCTCCATGATAGGAAACTAATAAGGCGTTAACGATAGGAAATTTAGTTCTTCCATTTTTACAAGGAACCACAGACAAGATTATAGAGTTACTTCGCCGGTCTAACATACGTTGTTATTGCGATCTCCAAAGACGTTCTACCTCTCCAAATGGAAGGAGTATGTCACATGGGTTACGGTGCCTTTAGTCTTTACCAAGTGACCTACCGACTGACAAGTGTTTATGTGCACCGACAACCCCTACACCTACATTCGAGGTCACTCAGCGTGAATGGGGTGGTGCATGAAGTAGATACATTTTACACTTGTCTGTGTTGGATTTTTTTACCACTAATATTGGCTGCAGACGCTCTTGGCCACCTGCTGACTCTAGAAGCGTCCTAATAATTTTAATAGAGATACGGGCTACAATCTACATCATACGTGGCAGCCGATGATTATGCCGGGTTACGGTGTAAAAACGCTTTAATTGTGGTAAATACTTAATTATAATATATTAATTTATACTTTAAGAAATCATGGTTCTTGATATTAGTCCTTGTCAATATGGAATTACTTTCCGACCTTTCGCCTTAATCGCAAGGCTTATCTTTAGGGATCTTTGCCCCATGAGATCAAAACACTAAATGAACTCGAAGGTATTTGTGTACGTCCGCGTATTTCTCTGCAGCTACTGAACGGACTTTATTGTGGTCTTCACCATGTTATAAAGCAACATTCCAGGGTGGTTTTAGTACAGAAAATGGCTCGCTAAGGGAGGAACATGTGCTGTAATAGAAAATATGCGGAAAAACGTGAACATCTGACAAAGTGCTTTAATTACTTGTATGAAAAGTGTTTTTAACGGCAATAAATAATGAAATTGAGTTGGTGAACACGACATAATATAATAAGAAGTATTAAAGCAATATATGATATAGTAGAAAAGAATTTTCGCACTCCCTCTTTTAAGATTCAGATAAAAAACTAGCCCATTAAACAAATCGTAAATTTTCAACGTTTTTAAGCGCCGTTGATATAGTTAAGAAATAGTGCATAATGAACATAAATCCATAAGTATCTATTTATTTATTAAATTTAAAAATAGACATAAGAAAAGTAATAAGATAATATAAACAATTTAAAAATAATAAAAATAAACAATTTTTGATGAAAAAACAACCCATATCAAAAAAATAGCTTCATCCCAAAATAAGTTAGATCTTCATGTAGATAACATTATTTTAGTAAAAAAAAAAAGCGAAAAAAATATGTATTTGACTTCACTTAAGAATAACGTATATTTGTTTTATATTGATAATGAAAAAACCATCAGCAAAAGTTACTTAAATCACTTTCATAGTGAAAATTTCATTTTTCAATTACAATTTCTATTTTCGTAAAATACGTATATATATATAAAAGAATTACCTGAACGAATAATATTAAATAGCAATCACTAATCACCTGAAATATTTCATCATGAATTATAAATGTAGTGGGATAAAATTAATAGCTGCAAGTTTGCTAGATATTCCAGCAAGGGAAAAGCAACTGAATCCCGACTAGTAGTGACACTACGATATTTTTAATTTGATTTTGTTCGGACTAAGCTTTTAGTTTCAGTATAAATCAAATTTCGCTAAAAGCTTTTTAAACTTCGTAGCTGGTTGCAGCTTTTCATGAAATAATTCAAATAGGATAAACATTTAGTTAACTACACTCGATGCTGAAGAGTAATATTCGAAGCCAGATGGATCAAACTGCAGCTCGCTCTTGTATGTTATATAAAGAACTTCACAGAGGTGGCGGTACTTCTTTCTGTGAAGATATACCAAACTATCAACGATCGACTTTGGCCTGGACGCTTTAACGATCATATCAGTGTATTTGTATTTGCAAATTTGCAAGACTTATTGAACAAAACCGGACCAGAAATGCTACACATTTGAGAAAGAAGAAGAAATATCAATCCAAAGCGTTAAGAAACCATGGTAAGCAACTAAGAACAAGACGAATAGAGTCTACTTTTAAATATGGAAGATCAACATGAGCTCGTCAATATATAGATACTGGAAAATGGGGATTAGAAAAGTCAGTATCGTATTTAGGGGGAAAATGCCCCCCAGAGCTCTTAACCCAAGCAAAACCTTTAAAAGGTTTAAAGATAAAAAATAGTTTATAAGACATTACAACGACTATATAAGTGTGAACCTTTTTTTTAAGTCATAGTCGCTAATTTGTGTTAACGAACAAAAATCAATGACCTTTTTTTTTTAATTTTTGCTTACCGGTTAAACAAATAAAACAAAAATAAATATTTTTCGTTCAGAGGGCAGGTTTTTGGCTTGGACATGGACAGGGGAAATATAATGAACGTACAGAATTGGTTAAGTTCGTTGGAGAGATAGTAACTGCCCAAAGATATATAGATTAGGTGCATCATACCAGTGATTAAGCGGTTGGCTTAAAGTGATGTATGCTGGATCGTCATTTTAGTGGACGACAATGTTAGACCGCATCGACCTACAATTGTCAATGAATGTTTATGGGATATTATTATTAATCCAAGGGCTTTACGTAAATTGAAAGTCGGGACAGTATTCGTGAGTGTTAGTTTATTTTATTATTAAACAGTTTTGACCGCAATTCAGTTGCACCGGGATCATCAAGAAATGTGCTATATAACTATGTAAGTATTTATGGACATTTCAAATTTTGACTGGAATGTAACACACTCTTTGAAATAGCACTTTCCTTATAAATAAATAAAATATATAATTAGGTTAGGTTTAATGTAAAATTCTACTCATGATTCGGCGTCACCCGAATATAAATGTTTGATTATAAATACCTTGCAGCGTTAATTTGCATTTCATTTACTTATTCTGATTTTTTTTTCGGTTAATTTTATAGATATAATTAATAGTATCTCTATCTTCGTAAAAAGATATTTATTATCCTAATACTACAGTGTTCAAGTTCAAGAATAACCTTCTTTCAGACATTCACAGGAAGTAGGCTTCTTATTTTTATTCATTCGGTGTACCGCATATTATTATCATTATTAGGTAACATTGTTTCCTGTAGTAGTTTCACATGATTGTTACACCAGCGAGGGTCATGAAAGGATATTTTTGTTATTCATGTAATATAAAAAAATCTCATGGTCTGTAAGCCGTACAAAATCACCTCGCTCTGAATGTGGGTAATTGACGTTATTATTTAATTTAAGATCATTTATAGTCGCTAATTAAAATATTTTTAATTATGAAGCAGTTTTAAAATGTAACACTGATGCATACATGCGAAAATATAAACAAAGTTCATAATTAGCATACGAAGAAACAGAAGTAGATAAAAAAAACATTTGTTCTTGAAAATAAAAAGTTAAAAGCCGAATAACTAAAAGATATTCAAATTTTTGATTTTTAGTTACGATTAAAGTTTAAAATTTAATTTTCGTCATACATATTACAACATAAACAAAGCTTTGATTAACATATAAAGATAAAAGTAGACGAAAAATGTTTGCTTTTGTAAAGAAAAATCAAAAGGCTGAATAAAAATTAAATATTCGTATTTTTTTATTATAAATAAGCTTTAAAATTTAAACTTGATTCATATATACGATGATATAAATAAAGTTCATAATTCACAAACGAAGAAAGTAACATTACAAAAGTAGATAAAGAAATTTGTTTTTGGGAAGAAAATACAAAAAATACTTCAAATTTTGCGTATAATTTATGCCAGTTATACTGTACTTGCAAGATAGTTCCCTTCAGAGGACTCTACCTTCCTACATATACATGCATAATTTTGGATATTATTTTATTAGATATTTTAAAATCAGAACTTTAACTAATTTAGAGTGTTATACTTAAATATTAATTTGAAAGATATTATACAAAGCCAAATATTTTAAGTTATCCTATCAATTTTGACTAATCGTTAACAAGAATTTGTACGTCATATTTAAATTTCAAGTGGAAAAATTTTCCGAGGTTTTTCCGAAAGAAAAAATCGGAAAAATATAATTCAAGTTTGACAAAGTAAGTTAAAATGAGTAGGAATGATATTATGTTTTTTAGTTTAATTATTATTGTTCTTACTACTTGTTTAAATATAAATATTGTTATATTAAATATTATTTATTGAACTCAGGTAATAATCTTACCGATTATCTCTCGTGCATCTAATTTTTCTTATGGAAAAATTGGAATGGAATACTCGTTTCTAAGAATTTTTTAATGATTTATTTGTGCCAGTTGATTGAAATACATATAAATAAAAGTAATGAAATTAAATATTATCTGTGTAGAAACTGATTAAAACTAGATAAAAGGTAACCTACTAGTTGTAGTGTACTAAAAGTAGGATTTTGATTAATGAGTAATCAATCTTCCAATCCTACGTCACGATTAATAGTTTTAATATGATTTTAAATGATTCATATATGAGATTTTTTATTTCATAAGGAATATTATTATAAATTATAGAACATATATACATTTAAAAGATGATTTATATTTTTCTGTTTGATGTTAGTTGAAGTTAGATAATTTAAATCTTTTAAAAATTGGAGATATATGTTTTGTAGGATCAGTTGCATATCTAAAATTTGTAATTTATGTCTATCATTAAAAATGATGCTTTTATGATAAATTAAATCAATAATCAAGGCAACTTAGCATTAAAGAATCAACAAGTTTTAGTCAGTGTATTTAAAAAATCTTTATAACTGTATAAAATTCTTAGTTTAAAATGTGCATTTTTAACGATTTTTTTATAGTCATTAAATGTTAAATTTTGATAAAAAATAACACAATAACAATAACAAGATATCTCAAAGTAACTAAAAGAATAGTAAGTAATGAAGAATGAGTAATTTTAAAATTAGAATTGGTTTTTATTTCAGTAAGTACATTTTTTGGACCAATTAATAATAATTTAGATTTATTGACATTAATTTTTAATCCGTGGTTTTTAATGTTTTTACATATATTAAAAAGGTCTTCTCTTATTAAATTAACAAAATGTGTAATATTTTCGAAATTAATTTTATGATAAATTTTAATATCATCTGTAAATGTTAAAATTGATAAATAAAAATAAAATGTGTAAATAATAAGAAGCAATGGGTCAAGTACAGATCTTTGAGGCCTTCCTTTATGTATCGGTGTCATTTTAGAGGTGTCAGTTTACTAGAAATTCTAGTAAACTGATTCCGGTTAGAAAGGTAATTAATAAACCACCGACGTGTTGTGTCACTAAAACCTATGTGTATAAATTTGGCTAAAAGCATCTCATGATTTAACGAACCAAAAGCTTTAGCAAAATCAAGTAATATTACATTAGTAGCAAATCCAGTATCTTAAGTTTCTAAGCTATCTTCTTTTAATTTAGTAAGTAATGTTATAGGTATTAATATAATTATAATTTGATATCGGAAAAATCCTTGGAAAAAAATTGTCGAGTAGATTTTTAATATATATAGTTATAGTATTTTTTTCGTGAAATAGTCATGTCAAATATCATTCGATAGAAATTTTTTTCTAGCAAAATATCAAAATGTTTCTCTTGCTTTTATGCGTTTCGCGATTTTGTCATAAATGTCATTTACAAAATTGCCTAGTAAGAAACGAATCATTATGCCTATAAAATTTGCTCTCTTATAATAATATGTATGAAAAACCCCGTGTTTATATTTAGATTCTAATACAACAATTCTTAAAACGTCCGTTTTTAGATTTTTTAAATCGGATATAAAATGGCGGTCCTGCAGGTATTTGTTTTAGTTTGCTGAGTTGGCCATGCCACAAATAGCTATGCATTTTTTTTTCTAATTCAAGCTTATATTCAAGCAAGTATCATAACGAGAAAATACTATTTGATACTTTTTGCTTTTTTGATTAGGTTAGGTGAGAAAAGTAACAAATCACTTTTAGGTATTTAAAAAATAATTACTAGAACAGGTCAGTTTTTATAAGAATATCAAATGAAAATATTTTCTTCTTTTTTTTTCTGGCATTAGTAACCAGCGAAATAAAACCAATCCCTACAGCTCCACTTCTTTTTATCGGATATAAAAAGTTTAAAGAATTTTAAGCTTTATCAGAATGTAGGTAAATAAAATTCCGTAAGTTTCCACTTAAAAATTAGAAAACGACGCCACTTTGTACAGAATTATCAAACGTGGGTTAAAACCTGATAATAAAAAAAAAAAGAGACGCATAGGTCAGTAGGTAGGTACTGATCTGCGCTTTTTCTGCTGAAATACGATATTATATCCGTATTTCCCCTTAGCAATAATACTACGCGGTCGTTATTATATCGCTATAACAAGTTCTATTAAAATTCTGGCAGTCCACTTACAGACGGCGCATTATTTTTCTAGCGGTTTTAATCTAAGTTCCACCCGAGTTCGATGTAATCTTAATAATAATTGTCTATGATTAGGCCAAAATGATGCATGTTTCTAATTATAAAAACTCTTGCAAAAAATGTAGTTGAAAATTGACCTAATCCTACGGTTTGCTCTAATAGATTCTTTAGATACTGCTGCTTGTTATAATGTCGCCTAGGGGGACTTTTCTTACGGTGAAGTTAGTAGTCCATGCCGCGGCTCCCTTGTAAAATGGATTTTCTCAATGATGTGATAGCAGGGCTGACACTCGATAAAAATGTAGAGAAATAGAATCTTAAAATAAGGATTGTTTGTTTTTGTTGCTCTTTTGGTATCTCACAAGTTTATCATTTTCTAGATACTATTAGAGATATCGAATTTTAAAAAATATGTTTCTAGATACTATTAGAGATATCATATATATATATATATATATATATATATATATATATATATATATATATATATATATAACTTATATATATATATATATATATATATATATATATATATATATATATATATATATATATATATATATATTTGATGATATACAAAGTAATCTAATAGTACTTTAATCTAAAAATGTTAATAAGACATAAGCGTTCCAAGAAGTAAACGATGGCAACGTTGGCAACCAACCACCGAGCATCTGAATAAGAAATAGAAGAACGAAGAAAACTCATAACACGCAATCTTCGTAGCAACACTGACATTAAACTTGGTGCGCGTATCCTACTTTTCTTTTCAACCTGTTGATCCGCAAGTCGCGCTCTGCTAGAGCAAGGCGCCGGTTAGGTGGTCGGAGTGGTCATGGCAACGCCGGATGTGACGTCGGCTGCGACGTTCCGTTGTTTCGCTTGGTTTCTGTGCTGGTACAAAACTAGAGATGCTACTTGCTTTAGGTTATCATGTTTCTTGAGAAGGGAAAGGTTGCAATGTTGCCCTTTCACCGAGAGCACTGTGTTTTGGGTTAAATACATTATTAGTTATTCAACAATAAAATATAAAGCTTTCAGATTCCAGAAAACTGTCGCTATGATTAAGCTTGATGAAAGAATAAAACGAAATTTACCTTTTTCCTTAGGCGCTGTAATTCTGGGTCAAACTTTTTGAAAAAATGTGTCGGGTTTTTTTATACTCGCTCAATTGCCGTTAGCTGTGAGCAATCAGGTCAGATGGGCCGGTGTTGTTTAATACCAAAAAATGAAAATTTCTTAAACAACTCATTTTACAATATAAATGTTTTTCAACACATCCTATAGAACCTATAAATGTTTCTTTTATAAAGCTGATTGGAATTCGTCTCTCAGTTAGTTTCAAATTCCAAACATTAAGTCGATACCTTCCTTCAGGGCCGTAACTAGACTCTGGCGATAATGGAGTGTTGAAATAATATACACAGATATAGGGTGAAACAGAATCTTCAAACAATAAGTTTTAAAGACAATATATATATATATATATATATATATATATATATATATATATATATATATATATATATATATATATATATATATATATATATATATATATATATATATATATATATATATATATATATATATATATATATATATATATATATATATATATATCCAAAACGGTTTCTTTCGTATTTAAGATACAGGGTGTTCATTTTTTAAATTTAATTTGGTTATTTTCCTGTATACTGAACCCGAATTACTAGATTGTAATGAAAATTGGCGGCAAATATGAACATGTACAGAAATATATTTTTTAAAATATGTTTTTATCATACATTTCTGTGAGTATATTAACGACCAGTGGCGTACAAGCGAGTTTATGCATTACCCAATTTTTCTGTTAAATTATAAAATGTGTTGCCATTTCTTTATCTATAAGCAAAACACGAATATTATGAATGAAGTTATTACTAAATAGCTATTCATATACAAAAATCTGTTTGTCGAGGAAATTTATTACCAGGGAAGTTCCGGCTAAACGTTAATTTGCCAATTTTTTTATCATACATCTGCTTAGAAATAAACGGTATTTTGTCGTTCGGTACATTTTCAGCTTACTCATTAGAATGACTTTGATTACAAGAAGTCTTAACAATTTCTCTGTACCTTAATCAAGTTAAGATACACACGATGTTTTTTCAGAATTTACATTTCGAGGTCTCTAGATGCCGAAAAACATGTTTTGTCGATTCCGTCGGTTTGTCGATCTGTCTGTCGGTCTGCCTGTCTGTCTGCTTGTCTTTCTTTTCTTTTCGCGGCGTAGCTAAACAACTTGGCTGAAGAGGGAAAGGTCTTCGTTGGTAACACGTTCATTAATCAGGGCATCCTGGGAATAAATGAGCGGTAAAAGAAAAGTATTTTCCAGTTCGGAGGATGTGATATGATTATGCCATTATGATTCTGTTGAAAAGTGAAACCAACTAGGCTAAAGGGAACTTTGGCTTCAATCATTTGATTATTCATTCTCGGTATTGGAAAATAATTTGTAAGATATTATACAGGATTTTGCCCTAGTGGAGTTAAACTGGACAGGGTTTTTTGCACCTTGACAGTTCCATGTATGGCACTTATTATCTCATTATTTTTTCAGAAAAAAAAAATGCGTTAGTCAATAGAACCAACTACATCATATGGCAAGGTTTTTGTCAATTTTTTCCGTCGTCTTCATTGATATTAGATTTAAAATATCAAAGTCGACGCTCATTTGTTTCTTTCCAATTGTCATTTTTTATTTTTGTAGCAAATGCTGGCGGTTTAAATAAAAATAACATTTTTGGATTTAATATTGTTTTGTATCTCCTGAAATGAAGCTTGAAGATCCTTTTCAAAATATAAACTGAGGCACTATCAATTTGAGGTAATTTACTTTGTCTTAAAGGAGGAAAATTTAAAATTAAAGGCAACCCTACTTATTACAAATGTCAAAAATAATAATTACTTTACATGAGTAACCAGAGCAATTAACTCTTGGTACTTTTTTGATATTCTCACTATTTAATACTTATACTAAGAATAAGAATAAAATGTATTGCTTGTTTGAACTGACTTTAATGATGTTCGACATTATTTAAAATTAATTGATCTCGATTTGAACATGGTTGGAGTTGTCGATAAATTTTTTCAATACAAGCTCTTCATGCATCACAATAAGAAAACATGCATTATTTCAATTTTCGCCTCAACAATAGGCCCCCTTGACGACCACTGGTATTAGTCAACATACACCTAATGTAATACTACTCGATATGAAGAAGACTGGCAATACGCTCATCTATTTATTTATTTATTTTGGCGAAGCCTTTTTTACTATTTGTCGAGTACCTGGTTAATAATTATTTTTATGATGAATGATTAATTTACTAGAGAGAGAAAAATATGTATTGAAAAAATTTGTTTTGAGGAAAAATTGATACTAATGTATCAAAGGTAGACCATATAGATAGTATATTATTAAATGTACAGGGTGGTCCTAGAATAGAGGACGTCGGCTGTAGCTCGGGAACCGTTAATAACAGAATTTGTATAGGTAAATCGGCAAAGAGAAAACGCTGTAAATTATTTTCAAGTTCGAAAGTTGGCCGCTAAAGGGTGTAGCAGCAACACAAAAGTATAAATGCCAAATTTCTTTTAAATTTCCCTTATTGAGGTATATCAAAAATAGAAGGGTTACATTCTTCAGCCAATTACGCAAATTTTTGCTTGAGACCATTTTTGTCTATTTTTAAAATAAAGTAGTGTGGCAAGGTCAAACATTTTTACTTTCAAATGCTAATATCTCTGTCTTGGATAAACCGATTTTATTCAACTTGTTGTCGAAAAAAGTGCTTCTTTTCACTCTATTCCTGGAGCCATAAACTGTACCGGAATGACTTTGTTAGTGGTCACTATATGGCGTTGTTTCATAAAATTTCCAAATAATGCTGATTTTCTCATTTTATTTGGTAGTTATGAATTGAATAGTGAAATAAAAAAAACAGGTCCGCATTTAAATTAAGAAAGTTGATGATGGTCTCTCGAACCCGAAACGTCGGATTGGAAAATTAACGTTGCCGTTTTGTAGAGGGGAAAATGTGACAATGGCAAAGTGGAAATTATTTCCATCTCTCATTTGAGTTACTCCTAATATTTGAGGAAAACCCAAAAACTGGAACAAAACGAGGATCCAATAGAAAGTTTAATAATCTTGCATAACTGTAAAGAACAAAATTTAACAAAGCAACCAAACAAAAAATACTAAATCTCAATCTCATGATCATATAAGTTTCGCAATAAAATAGCTAAAGCTAGGGCGAGGCAGGGAAAAAAGATTAAACCGAGTTCTATAAAACAGTGAAATAACAAAAAATAAAACGACAAAGTGAACTAACAACTAACCAAAAATATATTTAAAATTACTGAAAACTGCTTTGGCAAATGTTCAAAATGCAGGCCGTCATTGTCAATACAAAGTTGCAATCTTTCCTGTGTCGATTAGACTGCAGCTTCCAGTTCTATAGAGATACTGGGGGTGAAGTTAAGGTCAAACAGTTAGTCTCTCAAATTTTGTCAGTATCTCGAAAACAATTGTAACTATAGACAAGTTACAGAAAAATATTAGAATCTTGAGGAGCTGCCAAAAATGATGTTCATATATAATTTTAAAGTATAGTAAGTAAGTAAAAATGCAGTTTTAAAAATATCTTCTCAAGGCAAATATTGTTCATGAAAATTGTTAATATTCTGTTAGACAGGAAATTGACAGATGACCTTGGTACCCTTAATTGCATTTGTTGCTTTATAAAACATACACCGATTCATATGTTTAGATAAGTATAAAATGAAATAATTATTTTTTTAAAATCTCTGTTCCAAATTTCTTAACATTGTTTATGAAAAAGTCAAAAATCTTATTATAAAAAATATTTGACTACTTTTTGATATTTGTGATTGGTCAGACAATAAAAAAAAAGTTGTTTTGTTGTGTGTTGTTTCCAATTACAATTCCAATTAAAGATAAAATCTTAGAGGTTTAATCTCGTACGTCCTATATCCAAAACCTATGACACACCAAACTACTTTTGTTGTGTAATATAACAGCTTTAAAATGTTAATCACTCTTCAAGGTTTTTAAGGGATATGAACCTTTAGACATACATGTTTTGGATAACCTGTTTACATTTAAATATAGACAGTAAACGTGAAAGCGACAGATAAGATAAATATGAAGGTTAAGAGGTTACTGATGTATTTTTAAAGATAAATCCTATTGTCAAGGTTTTTGAATTGGGCGTCTTGCATATTGTGCTTTTATTTCAGTAAAATAGCCGAATATCTTGAGACGAGCATAAAGATGTACTTGTTTACATGGTTTGCTTGTATATATGCAGAAACTAATATTATAAAAAAAAACTATTCTTTTAGGGATATACATAATTCAGTATATATAGATTCAAATATTCATAGAAATAGAAAACTAATTCAAGTGGTGCCCAGTTAAGGGGCAGAATTCTTCCCTTATATTTGAAATTTTTCCAAAACACATTTTTCTTTATATTTTTTCATACATTTTAGTAGGCCGCCATTTTGTTTAACCATAATAAACTTGTACCCATATTTCATCACTTTCTAACTACGTTACCCTCCCTTTTTGGGCAAATTTTAAAATCAACTGAATAGGTATTTTTTTTACACAATTTTTTTAAAACTTATTAGGCTGCCACTTTATCCATGTATATTATCTAATTTTTGTGTTAAATTTAAAATCAATTGAGTAAGAGTTTTTTTACGCTATTCTTTTTAATGTTTTATAAGGCCGTCATTTTTTCGCCATCTTGAATTCATACCAAAATTTTACCAATTCATTTCTATATCACGCCTAATTCTTGCCCAAAATATGAAAGTAATCGAATAAGTAGTTTTTCAGACTGATTTTTTGTTTATTTTGTTTGGTCGCCATTTGGTTTTGCCGTCTTACGTAGCAAAAGTTTACCAATTCATTCCCATGTCACACTTGATTTTTGTGCAAAATTTGAGGTAAATAAATAAAATTAATGGATTCTTAGTAATATAGGTAGATAGATATTTGCCAAAATGTCCCCCCTGAAGTCAGTCGGAGTATTTTTCTAACTATCCCGCGACAGACCGATGGAATTGTGAAAATATGTTTTTTGAGTCTGAAGCGTGACCAATAAATAGAGTAAGTAATTTATGAGGCCGACATTTTGTTTCGCCATCTTATCAAAGTTATGCCAGTTCATTCCTATATCACACTTGATTTTTGTACAAAATTTGGGGTAAATAGGATAAGTAATTTTTTAACATCCTACAAAGCCGCCATTTTGTTCCGTCTCATTGGTTTTTTAACAAAATGTTACCCTGTTAACTCCATATGACCTTTAATTTTGACCAAAATTTGAAATGAATCAGGTAAGTAGTTTTCGGTTTAGTTATGTCGAGAACAGACAGTCAGACAGACAGAAGACCGACGGAAATGAGAAAACATGTTTTTTTTTGCATTTAGATATCGTAAAACGTAGCAGAGTTTGTAGCAAAATGTTACCAGTTCATCCCCATATATTTCACCCCTCATTTTTCTGCAAAATTTGGGGTAAATTGGATAAGCGGGTTTTTAGTAATATTTTTTGTGACAATTTATTAGGCTGCCATTTTGTTCCGCCACATAGTATGTTTACCAAAATGTTACCATGTCATCCCCATATAACTATTTAATTAAGTCGGATAAATAGTTTTTCAGCTATGCTGCGAATAGACAGACAGACAGACAGACCGACTGAATTGAGAAAACATGTTTTTCGACATTTAGGGACCCTGAAACGTAAATATACATAAACATCTCGGAGGGTGATTTTTCTACTATGGCATTACTTCCTTCTTACGAGGGATGTTAAAATGAAAAACTAATTAAAAAGTATACATTTTATGCTTTTCAATGATACTAAATGTAAAGCGACATCATAATTTCTGAGATTGGTTGCGGTTGGTCATAAGATTTTCGAAAAATCTGGGGAAGTACTAAAGAGCAAGATTATGAAAAGTAATGATTACCACATAACCAAGCGAGGTATTTAATGCAATACAATAATTCCAGGTCCTCGAAGGAAGATAATATCATACGGAAAAATTAAGAAATAGTTATTATATACGGTTTCACAGACGACTAAATCCGTAAAACCATAAAAACATTTATTTTTCATATTTTGGAAAGTTTACAAGAAAATTTAATTACTACATATTTTAACCACGAATTTTCTCTTTCAAAATAATTTTTAAATACTTTAGATTTTGCACCTGACAGGAGATGTTATGAATTAATAAACTGTAGTTTTTATATTTACATAACCGCTCTATATATAATATCTTGACAGGCATTCTTAAGTGTTCCCCGACTTATAAGGGGTTTTCGTAAAAGTCTTGTAATCGTGAAGAAATCACCCTTCAAGATTTTTTCAGTTCTTTACGTTTCAGGGTCCCTAGATGCCGAAAAACTCTGATTCCATTTTATCTAAAATTTTGCACAAAAATCAAGTATTATATTATTATAATCAACTGGTAAAATTTTGGTACGAACAATGTGGCGCCTTAATAAAATATTTAAAAATTCTACTTAATGGACTGATTTCAAATTGTGTGCCATAGCTAATTGTGGTATGGAGAAGAACTAGTAAAATTGTGGAACTAATTCAAGATGGCGGCCAAATAAAAAAATTATAATTAAAAAAATCTTATTCAATTGAAAGTGATATAAGGATAAATTGTTACGAATTCAACATGACGTAACAAAATGGCGGTGTGTGTCAATGTCAAAAATAGCTATTGAATTTGTTTTAAATTATGCCCAAAAATGAAGTGTTGTGGTTTACTTAGATAGTGATAAAATATTGGTAGGAATCCAATATGATTTCAAAAGATAGTATATGTGTGTTACTAAATGACTATGTACTGAACTAAATTGAATCAAACTTTACTATTTCTAATAAGGGGAAAGATTCATAACGAGGAAAGTTCCGGGTAAAGAAAATTTACCGATCTTTTTGATATTCATATAATTCTTTCAAACGCTCCTCTGACGCATAAGAGAGCTAATTGGCTGTTCAGGCGTTTAAATTGATAACCTTTATTTTTCCTCCTTATCTAATCTCTAATCTCTCCTGCAAAAAATATTTTTTGATATTACTAATGTCCTATCTAGGGACTCTTGTTCAAAGCATTGCCTTTAATTGTCAGGCTTTAACGCTCTTAAGGCCAGACTTTAAAAGCTCAGTTTTAGAGGGATATAATAAGACTATGTTTTGTTGCAGCAGAATGGCTATACTTCTGGTTGAGATACTATTTATGTGTGTCCTGTAAATGGAGGTCTTGATCAAAGGATTATCGAGAATAATGAAATATAAAGAAAAAGTAAATTTGATTCTGCATTCTCCACAGTAAATTTGATTGAAGGGCAAATGCTATTTAAATGTACTACAAACTATTCAAGTTGTTCGTTATCCGCATTTCAACCAAATTTTAACTTAAGTCTTACTGTTTCTGTGCTGTTGTTTTCAAACCAACCCATGTAAATATTAGCCGGAGAGAGAGGCAGGTTAACACTTAGATCGTCAGCCTGAGCATAAAAGTAATTTTTAACCTAAAAGCAAGAATGACGCAGACAACACTCCAAATCCATGATTTCATCCAATGATTGCGAAGTCTCTTCAGCAAGGGACTGATCATTCTAAGTTTTGTTCCAATGGAACATTTGTATACAGGCTTTCCTCAAAGCTAACAATTCGTCCTCCTGGATCTATAGAACTATCATGAACAACATTTACAATTTTTTTTTCAGAATTAGATTATCCATCTAGTTTCTGGATAGATAATCTCTAACGCGTGAAGGAACAGTTCGTGCGTCGTCTGGAGCTTGTGATTGGGCCATACAATTGTGTCGTGTCATTTTAACATCTTGTACATTTTAAGAGTGAAATTCTTGAAAAGTGGCTGACAATTTCCCTTTCTGAAACTTTTTTCAATTTCCTCGACGTATATTTAGTTGTATCACGTAAGTTTTTCAGTGCGAATGCTTTTTATTTTGTAATTTTTTCTGAAAATGTGTTTAATATCGTCAAACTCAGTTCCTACCTTCGAACTTTTTTTTGATATTTCTACAGAGTTAATACTTTCAAGAACCAGAATCCCATCTTCTTTGATAGCAAAGTTTCTAAGAACTTGTGTTAGAGAAATGGTCTTTGAAGAAATGTTTACCGTTGTTATAGTTTACATTTAATTACAAATATTCATTATAATCAATACAAAATTTTCACTAATATGATTACATAAAATACCCGTAAATTCTATAAACGGCCAAAATCAATTCAACACAGCACATATTATATAGTTATTCACACACTAACGCTACTGCATATCAGATTGTATTATTATTTTATTCAAAATGGCGGTCAATGAAATTTCATAATAGCCTATTGTTGGAGATAATTGCAATAAATACACGCGAAGAATTTCTAACGATTTAGTTTTACAAAATTATTGTAAAACCTTTTATGTTGAGCATATAAAGTTTAAAGAAATATTCACCACACTTTAAGAAATATCTGACATTATACTTTATGGCATCTAATATATTTAAATTTTGCTTTTGTCTGTTTATTTAAGCAAGGACATGTTTGTCATACCTTCCAGCTCATTAAAAAAATATGATTTTCTTTTAGAGAATTAACAATAAGATATTATTTAAACTTCTATAAAAATAAGGATGAATTGGAACATTTATTATAATAGGCTAATAATTATAACAATAATAATTATAATGTCAATCATCGTTAGCCTTTTGCTGTTATATAGGTTAAAGTATCCAGGGTTTATTACCGATACTCAAACGGCATTATTTAAGAGCAGTGCCGCATTTCGGGTACTAAGTTACTATAAGTAACCGGCGCGCAGTGACAAGCCATAATGCTATTTAGTGGCCAAAACCTCCAAAATATTGTTTAAGTAAAACTCTATACAGATATTTTTTATTCAAAGTTGTAATATCTAGTGCTAAAAAAATGCTCTAACCCGAAAATAAAGTGTAATTAGGTTGAATATATATAAAAGGCCAATTCAAGAAAAAATGGAATCCGGAATCGACTCTGAATCGTAATAATTGAATCGATATCTATGAAAAATTTCATGAAAGTTGGTTTCAGACAACAACTTTTTTTTTAATTTCATGTAAGATTAACCATTGCAACTCTTTAGAAATAATATAAAGTAATAACAACATTTCCATTTTTATTTAAAACACTGACAGTTATGAAAGTGTTTTTTTTTTACACTACTCTTCAGTACTTCAAGTTCACTAACGAAAAAAATCACTATCGAAGCGACACGATGTTATGCTTATTCGAGAGAAAAAAAATCTGGCTGGCCAAAGTTGCCCGTTTACTCACAATGGCAATTTTTTAAGTAGGCTCTGCCTGACGTCAAAAAAAAAATCTTGACTAGGTGGTCCATATTGTTGTGATTATTGTCAAAGGAGAATTTTTGCGCTTTGTTTGGAGTTCAAAATATATTTGCGATGAGTCGAAAGTATATTTCTGATAGTTTTATTACTAGTAGTAGAGTTTTTTTTTGAGTTATCTTCGACGGACTTTACAATTGTGAAGCGGACCATACAGAGAACATTTTTTGTGTCAATTTAGGGAAAAATGGAAATAGGCACTAGAGTTTTTTATAAAAAATTTGAAAATTGGTTGACAGGCGAAACGAGATTTAAAGACTACTGGCGGAAGAACTGTAAAAGATTTTAAAGGAAGTTCGGAAAGAAGTAAAAGAAGTGAGTTACCTAAATTGGAAAATACGTGTGATATAACACTCTCAGAGTCGCAAGGTCTTTTGGTTCGAAAGTTAAGGTCCGAAGGAAAAGAAGAGGAGGCAGCCGTGATGAAATTCTGCTTAATCAATAAAATTATTTTTCACTTCTTTTTAAGTCAATGAGAGTAGACTTTTTATTGTGGCTTTTTAATATATGAAAAGATTTGTCATTTATTATCTAACATTTTATTTTATATTAATCACATCTGTTACCCATATTAATAGTACTCGAGGGAATCCTTAGATTCTGATGTTTAATGTCTTATCTAATAATAAGGAAATCAATTTGATTACTGTTTTCACTATACGGACTTTTTGAAATTAATGCTTTTCAAAATATTTTACAAATATAATACAAAAGTATGTTCGTTCACAATGTTTAAATATAAATAGCCGCCATTTTGTTCCGCCATATTGGATCTTTTAAAAATTGTTATTAAAATTTTACTTTGTGTTGGATAGTGCCTCAATTTTTGTTAGGATCAAAATAAAGTTTTGGGATTATGGCCGTTTTTATATTCTATATGTATAGCCGCCATTTGGTTTCGCCATATTTGATTTTTCTAAAAGACTAATCAGTTTCTTCTCTTCATACATATAATCTTTCCGACAAATTTCATTGTAATCAAATTAATAGTTTTCGAGCTACTATATTCACAAAACAAGCTTATACATATACATGCACATTGCACACACCCATACCCGCACCGACATTCGCAGACGGACCAACAGGATTTTTTTGATTTATTCAGGACTTTTTGATCTAAAAGATCGATATTTGACCTAAAATGTGAGAGTTAATTTTTTCGCCGTCACACACTTTCTTAATGAAACACCATTAAGTCAAAATACTAATATTTTACCCTGTATATCACAAGATTTGAATAGAGGAACATACTACGATAGTTCGACGATGGTGTTCCATTAATCTATATTCTAAAATTGCAATAAATGGAGAAAAATCTAATTATACAGATGTTCAACAGTTGTGGCCGGATGGTTACATAAGACCTCACCACTGTGCGGCGCCGCACACTGGTTGAGGCGTATGAAAAAAATACATTCAAATTCAATAAATCAAGAAAATTTAATTTATTTCAAATAACAGATTCTTTTTTGACTTTTAAGCAAATAACATTATTTTAAAATTTGCATTACTTTTGGAGAAATCGTTTTGCAAACTAAAAATTTATTACTTTTTGAGTGTATTTTCTTGTTAAACATACTTTTAGGGGCGCCTGATCCGGCACGCCTAAACATATTTTAAATTGGTTTACATTTTTGTAAAGATAGAAAATTAGACTTATCACATTACAAAAAAAAATAGAAAATTTTCATTCATCTAAAAAAAAAGTTAAAATCATAGAAATTCATAATTTTTTCTTAAAAAAAAAATCGCTGGATCAAAAACTATTTTGCCACAAGTTGCCTCAAATAGCTAATTAACCTAATTTGTTATCTACGATCTCCAAAAAAAAATCGCTGGATAAAAAACTATTTTGCCACAAGTTGCCTCAAATAGCTAATTAACCTAATTTGTTATCTACGATCTCCCCTTTTTATCTATACCAAATTTGGCTTTCCTATTGGTTTTATTCTTCTAAACATAGGTGCATGTAACCCAGAAAATCATAAAGATTGATAGTTATGTTGATGATTTGACACTAACATGATCAGTTACTGAATTTTGGAATAAGGGAGTATACTTTATTCTTTAGATGTAAAATTATAAAAATATCGCCCTCTCTCCACCCTCCATCGCAGTGCGGCGAATTGGATATTTAGCGGGACAAAACATCCCAAGCAACGTTTGGGACTTAAATAGGCGGTAAGAATATGGTAAACGGTATAAAATAGCAACCATAAATATTAATCTAGCTTGCTTTGTCTTTCAGCCCCATAAGTAATTGGGTTTATGAATAAGATGAGCAAGTGTTAAACATCGCTGGACATAAATGATTAAGATAAATGTCGGCTTTTCCTGTGTAAATACCAAACATCTTTCCTTTATCATCAATCTAATATAAACATACATTTTTTGTTACCTTGAAGGTTCGGGTATAGTATTGATAAAAGTGAAACCAGTATCAAATAAATAAGGATTAAATTATTATTAAGTCCATAAAAAATATATATTTACAATTATGTTGATTCTCTTTTTGTTTATTGCGTTTAATTTGCTATTAATTTTATAAACAAGTGTGTTCGCTTAGCAGTTGTATTAGTAGTATAAAATAATATTTTCCTCATAATACTTTGTATCTGACTGAAAAGTTACGTTGACGTGGTATCACATTTTCGCAACACCCTGTATATCCTAGTATAAGATAATAAAAATGCAGAAATGAAAATAAAAATTGATGTGTCCGAGGATTTAACTGAAAAAAAAATTCATCGCTCTCTAAATGAATTTGTCCGTTACTAAATCACAACCCTGTATAATAATGTGCTCGAAATTTTGTCAGCAGTGCGTTTGTTATTTAGGTTAATTTTCAATTTAAATTAGGCTACTCTATCTTTTGCTGAATGAATGAAATGATAACAATTTGTGATGGAGTTGAGACTTTATGTAAATAAAGGCTGTTACAGGGTTAAAACATGGGTGGGGATGGAAGAAAATTTGTTCAAATATTTCTTGTGTTCTACAAAAAGTATGTGCAGATTTTCAAGAAATTTGGTTAAATAATTTCAGAGATACATATTTTTTTCCGAAAATGGTCCTTTTTCAACCACTGTGCGCCGGCGGCAAATTTTAGGAAGCGGTGGAAGAAAAGAAAATAACCTTGTTATTTAATTAAATTAACACAAAAATGGGTTAGGCCGGAAATTTTTATTTACAGTTTTGGTACATTTTGAGCTTTCGGTTAAAGGAAATTAGTATCTGTCATTAAACAAATTATCAAAAACTAAGATGGGAAGCTGCAGGCCGAATTGCTCTAGCACAAAACATTCAGATTTTACAGCCTGTTTAAAACTTTCAATGGCAAAATCTCCAAAACAACTGAAAATAGGTATAGGTCATTTATAACAAATTTTGTCCAAATTTGATCAAAGTATCAAAATATGTATTACAGATTTTATATCCAGTTAAAAACTTAAAATTTTCAATGCCAAAATCTCGAAATCTGCTCAATATTTATATGTATAGGACATTTATAACAAATTTTGTCCATATTTAATGAAAGTGTTAAAATATTGTAACAGATGGTTTTGTGGACTCAAACTCGCAGTTAATAAAATAACGGTAGAGGTGTATATTCGCTCTTTTTGATTATTAAACTTGGCTGTAGAGATTTAGGCAAAGCAATATCTTCGTTAGGTTCTTTAGATACACAACCAACTTAATGAGGCTTTTAAGAATAAATAACTATTACTTATTGAACTTTAAGGACAGCGATTACTTATGTTAGCTTTAAGAATGCAAAATTATTTATGGACCTTTGAGCACAGTAACGACTTTAGTATTTTACTTTATGGAACAAGTGTAAGGTGGGAAATATAAGGATAGGTAGTTATCCGGAAGGCGTTTCCCATAGGTGTTTTACGGAAGTTCCGGTACAACTTTAGTTGGATATGAGACCTAAGTGAAGTCTGAATCTAATGGAACTCGCTATTTATAATAGAACAGGTGCTTTCTGTTTGCGGTTTCCTTCCCAACGTCTACGCTAATTAGTTTATGTTATGTAAACAATTAATTAACTTAATAGTCTGGAAAAACTTTATGCAAAAACGATATCAGACTGGAAGTATTTGAGACAATATATATTAAAACATACACAATTAAAAGGATAGTTTTTGGCTTTTTTAAAAGTTTATCCTTATACTATACTTGATTGTTGTGCGAAATTTGATAATGATTAGATTGTTCTGCAAAATTTGCGGTAAATTGGATAAGCAGATTTTAGTAATGTTTTTTTTATAATTTATTAGGCCGCCATTTTGTTCCTCCATATAGAATGTTTACCAAAACGTTATTATGTCGTCTCATAACTAGCTAATTTTTGACCAAAATCTGAAGTAAATCGAATAAGTACTTTTTGGGCTATGCCCTGAATAGACCCTGATAGAGATGATCAACACAATTAAAAATACATGTTTTTCGGATCTAGGGACCCTGAAAGGTAAAGATATGTTCCTCTTACGAGAAAAGTAAAAATGAAAACTCATCCTGTTACCGACAAAAGCCCTAAGAACTGTTACCGACAACGGCAAAAGCCATAAGAACAACGTCATTTTGATTTTTAACTAACTAATTTCAACTTTTTAACTAAACTAGGAATTCGTTTTTATTAATCTATCTATCGACACCAAACTGGGGGGGGGGGTTAGGGCCAGAAATAATTATTTACGGTTTTGGGACATTTTGAACTTTTGGTTAAAGGAAATTAATATCTGTCATGTAACAGATTATCAAAAACTAAGATGGGAAGCTGCAGACTGTATTGCTCTAGCTCAAATCATTCAGATTTTACAGCCAGTTAGAAACTTAAAATGTTCAATGCCAAAATTTCAAAAACTGCTGAAAATTGATATAGAACATTTATGAAAAGTCAATGTTTTAAAATATTATTAGAACTTAGAAGCAGAGAATTAAAAGGAAGTTTTTTGGCTTTTTTGTAACAAAAATATTTTAATATAAGTACGTAAATAAAAAGTAATTAAGAAAATTACAGATCTCAACAAGTAATTCTATTTACACTGGCTTTCGATACATAATAATATAAAAAATACATTTTAATAGACATCTAACGTTTGCGCAACAAATAAACTAATTATTTTTAAATACCATACAGAGTTTTAAAAAAGGACAACTTCAAATAGTTACTTTTTTTTATCCTTGTATATTTATTGCAGTTAAGTATAGAACTTAACATCTTAACTTTAAAAATAAAAAAAAACGAAACGGATTATCATGTTTTAAAAAGTATCCCTGTACGTACACTAAATTTGTTAAAACATTAGAAAAATTACAAAAATTATAGTTTTTGATATAGAAATTATTAATGAAATTATAAAAATTATGGACTATTTTGTGATTTTTTTTCGAAATCTAGACTGAGTCTCGGTCTCAAAACATTTTAAAAGTATCTATTTCGATCTCAGTCTCTAGTCTCGCGTACAACTACTAGAAGCGAACTCTACACTAGACACGTCTTCTAATAAAATAATATAACATTAAACTGGAGCTGTTATAAATTCAGTACTTCTCTTTCTTATTAGTGTCAGTGCAGCTAGCAGACATTTTGATCTTTCACAAAAACAAAAATAGGAATATTTTTGTATTTTAACAATGTTTAAGAAAACTCTAGTGGCATGCCCATATAACAAACCAGTGAAAAAAAATACGTGTACGTACACAATAACGGAGAAAAGCATGCTTAAAATATAAAAACATAAATATAGTTATGACAATAAAGCTTATTTTGTATTTTATAAACTCTCTGAATGTTATCATTTCGTTAGTTAACGAATCGCTAAATCACGTGACTTTGTGAAACAACACACAAAGGTTGGAAAGTAGCATTCATTTTTTAAATGGAAAATTGCATGTCTGATGTCACTATTAAAAACAAAAATATGAAATCAAGATCATCAGAAAATCAGAAAATTTTAAGACTATAAAAATATTTTGGTAAGAATGTGGTTCATCCTTGTTGTATTTCAATAAAGTTTAAAGAAGCTAGAATTTCAGTGTTTATTGGCAAACTGTGAGAAAAAAAATTGTAATTTCCAGTTTGCTAGCAAACTAGTTGCTACATCTGACAAATATCTACTTAAAATATAGAGTTATAGGAAAAGGAGGTCCGTTAGAAAACAAAACTAGAAATAAAGGACAAAATTACCAAATATTTTTGTAGAAGAAAGAAATTTCAAAGAAGACTATTGATGGCTTTAATGAACACATACAATACATTACTGAAATTCGGAAGATCCCTGAAGATGTCTGGCGCAATCGAAGGTGAAACGTCGGAAAATGTTTCCATTTTGACATTGTCTAATCACAAGAACCATGATTTCTTTTTTTAAAACCTATTTAACTAAATGAGATTTTAAAATTATTAATTTGTAAAAAGTAGGGAAACAACTTTAATTTTATAAAATACATATCAAAATCGGCAATGTGGGAGCTGCTCACATCAGTCACTTAAAAAGTATAGGTGTTAACATCACACGGAAATAAAACCAATTAAAACTACAGCTTTGATACATTTTTCAAATGTATGTACTGCATGGAAAACTCCCTCTTTATTAGATACAAATCTCTCTAGTTAAAAGATCTCCATGGTTTTCTCCAAAAGTGTATAGATTAGCAGGACTTGAAATGAGTTGCACTTTTTTTGCATCATTTCTATCGGATACTATATAATTAGTATTTTCTAGATACATACAAAATTAAAAAGTCTTCACGGTTTTTTTTTCAAAAATGTATATATTAGATGAGCTTGAAATGAGTTGCCCTTGTATTGCATCATTTTTATCAAGTAGCAAATAATTAGTGATTTCAAAATTAAGTTCGTTAGGCGTTTTACCCATATCTCCTTAATGCTATGGAATCTGATTTAAACATACCCCGCTTGCCTCTGTTGAATCAAACCATCGTGCAAGAACTTCCCTATAATTACAGCGAGTTCTGAACCAACTAAAAATAAATAATTTACGTAAGTAAATGATTTCGTGACGCTATATACTGTGTAAATGAATTAACCATCGACCAGCATAGAGAATAAAACGTATAGAAAACGGGCTGGACTGTTCATACATTGACTGGTTCGTTACACAGCGGTCAACTTCGTGAACAGGGCATTATTACACAGAGACCAAGTTATAATTTAATTGTTATGGTTTGCCGCTAATCACGAGTTTTCAGGTTGCAACAGCAACGTAACTGAAAATTTCTATCGAAGGTCTAATTGTGTTCGATGGTCAGAGTGAGAAAGCTCCCAATAACATTAGAATTTTCTTTCCAGCAAGAATGATAAGGCATGACATATCATAAACTTAGGTATACAATTCCACAAGAATATAAGAAAATTAATTTTGGATTATGTTTCAGTTCTTGTTTTAAATTTGCCTAGTAACAAAAAAACACTTTATCAAAAGGGGGAATATTATTTACAATCGCAAAAGTGTATAAATACCCATTTTAAAAGCTCAATAATATTCTTAAACTTAATAAAATAAACATTTTATTACACTTAATAATTACAATCTACTCTTTGGGATTTACTGTAACATACGACTTATCCTAACTTTTAAAAATTACGTCTTTTAAGTGACCGCCATCAACTTCAATGCACTTTTCAAGAATGGACCAGAAATGATTCATGACACGATTAAGCAAAATTTGATCTATTCGCCGGACTTCTTCAGCAATTCGGATTTTGAGTTCTTGGGTGTTTTCTGGACGAGTTGCAGAAGCCTTCGCCTTTATATAGTCCCACAATTTAAATCCTCAAATCGTGAAATAAGTCGCCCATTAAGCACTTCTGGCAGGCTCGTAGAGTATCTAGCGGTATGGGCTGTTGCTCCACCTTGCTGGAATAATGACGTATTATTTAGTAATCCCATTCTTTCTGAAGCAGAAATAAAAACATCTCTAGCATATTTACGTAACTACGTAACGCTGGGACGTCACTGTTAGAGGATGGATATTTCCAACTTAAAAAAACCGATAACGCCAAATGATCCTACCGCATACCAAACAATAACTTTTGGATTATGAAGATTGTAATGATTTCTTGAGGATTTTCGTATGCCGTTCAAATTAAATTTTGCCTCGTTACTCATTAAAAGATTATGGATGTCTCCTGGATATAAATTTAAACATTCTTGGCAAAAAGCTAATTTGGCTTGTTTCTTTCTCTTGATAACCAAGATGTTGCACCATTTGGTTTTGGTACGGATAAGTCCTTGTGAAGAATTCTATGCAGGCTCCCTTTTGATATATTCCCAATTTAAGGGATTGCCTATTAGTAGACCTTGTGGGACTTCTCGTGAACGCTGTTCTTACTCATTCAATAGTTTCAGGAGTACGAATTGTTCTTCGACGTTCAGATTTTTTCAAATTTTGCCCAGAACCATTTTCAAGCCAGTGGTGAATTCATGACATAACAGTCTTACAATGTGGAGCATGACCCCTATTGTTGTTGTTACATTGACGACGGAATGCACGCCTTACTCCTATTGAGTTACTTCTATGTAAGTTTCTACTCAAAAAACTGGTTGTTAAACTGAATAATCCATGAAGATTATAATTAAACGTCAAATTATGTATTAAAACCTAATGACAATTAACTAATTTATTAGAAAAATGACGTTTTACGAAAATCAATTTTTTTCTAGTTTTGTGACAAGCGCCTACTCGATTAATAATATTTTGAAAATTCCAAGGACCATAGAAGATAATGATATAAAGAAAACCGTACTGACTTATCTCATATAAAATTTATTTGAAATCAAAATAGGTAGTATATTATGGGGAACGCTATATAATGTGCAATCAATTTCTGCAACTTATAGTTCTTGATTTAACTTTATGATGTTAAATAATTTTTGGGCTTTCACACACGGTCTCTACATAGATTTCTTTTATCGCTTTCTTGGTTTATTAACCATCCGTTTAAGAAGAAACAATATTTTTTTAATTTTGTAAATTTTATTATATTCTGTCTGAAATACCCATTATTAGTATTTTGGAAAACAGCCTAATGGTATTAGTATTCAAGTGATTCTTTTGTTCTACGCCTACTAATAAAGTTGACCGTTTCAGAGTATACAACACGTATTTATTTCGTGATACTTTACACTGCTGATTACGTTTACAAGTCGTAAAAATTTAATCCCTTGCCCTTTCTAGCACAAAGTATATCCATCAATTTAACCGATTTAATTGACTTTGAAAGAATTCAGTTTGCCCATTTACGTAACTGATATTTTCCTGTTTATTTTCTGTTTTAATATTCTCCTAATATAGTATGTCGGATTAAGGTAGAATTCGCAAAACAAACTAAATTAAAAAACAAGCGCTTTTTAAATTATCAAAGCCGTCATGATATAAGAGCGATTCTCTAAATTTAATGAGCGCAAATGTAATAGGTGCAGTAGTTGTGCTAAAGGTATGTTGGTCAATATTTCTTTTTTAAATATTCTGCTGATAGTTTGTATTTGGTGATCTTTAGTTATTTTGGAAAACAGCCAAATGTTTCCATCTAGTTCTGCCTTTTCACATAATTTGGGTTAAATGTTTTTAAACTTGACTTTTAATCGATTCTGTGGTAGATGATCAAAGTAAACATTTTAGATTACTGTGCAATAGAGACAAAAAAAAGATCGGTCAAATGCAAAAAATATGGTAGCAAAAGTGCAGTTTGTTGTAAACTGTTGCAGAACGAACAAATTTACATAATAGAAAAGATCAGGAAGTCATGTATAAAATAGACTATTCTGTTTTTATGTCTAAGTTCCCTTAAAAATATTGGTTTAAATATTTTTATATTCACTTTTTGCCTTTCTAGAAGACAGAAATTAAGTTAGGTTGTTTTTTTATAGTCGAGGCATTCTATACACCATAGTATATTATAGGTATTTGTAGAACAAAATCGTATAACTTTGTAATTTTTTGGCTTTGGCTGTGATGAATGGTGGTAACCTGTCTTTGAAAAAATGTTTAACTGCGCTGTTTCCAGATATATTAAAATGGATAGGTGCAATTCTAAAAGGGAAGATTATAATAGAACTTTTTTAATAAATTGAAATGAAAAACTAAACAAGTTATCTAAACAGTTGATATCATCTGCTGATGATGCTAACCTGGTTAGCGAAACGCGCGTCCAGAACTTAACAAGTTGTGGTGTAGTGTGGTTAGAACACTTGTATTTTGATCTATCTTCCACCACAGGTTCCAGTGTTAGGACTTTCTACAGTAGTTCGTTCTTGACCAATTCTTCTTTGTCTTTTCATAGACCCATCTATTCAGGGCCTGCGAGCAGTATTGTTTACTTATAACCAGACAGGGTTCTGTGCCCAAGAATTGGAGCGTCGATCCGCCTCCGGCGAACTCTTTCCGCTTTCTTGTTGCCTTCGACACCACTATGCCCAGAGACCCATTTTAATATCACCAACCTTGTCGTTGCTCAGTTCACTTATTGCATTCCTGCATTCCTAGACTAGACCTGAGCTTATCCTTGTCTTAGCGATGGCTTTAAGTGAATACGGATTTCATTCTCCGCTCCCAGCCTGACTTCCTCCTTTCTTACAATATAGTATAGGCCTCAGCTCACCACTATCCGGCCGGTATATTCCGGGGCCGGCTGACCCGGAACTGGCCATCTACGAGCCGTTTGTGTACCACGATTGAACGTCAGCTTGATGAAGTGTCCTATTCTTCTTGAATTGATCCCTTGTTTGATTTTTACTTCAAAATACCTAGGTAACCTAAGACGTCTGGGAATAAGATAGTTTGGACTCTTAACTAGGCGCTGAAACTCGTGCTTTGTAAGTGCTTGGTTCTATGTCTGGCAATATCTGTTTGGAATAAAATAACTATATTTAATTTAGAAAAATATCATATATTATACTTGGCCCTATTTAAAACAGAAAACGATATTTTCTCCGCTTTCGCCAGCAGCTCCCGTTTGCCATCAGTGGCTCCTCCTTACAGCTAATAACCGAGCAATATATTTGAAAGTAAAAATTGTTTTACAAGACATCGTCACAAATTTTATCCGCTCACAAAAAGTGTGAACTTTTCTTTAGTCGTCGCTGAATTTCATGGATGTTATATTTAAGTTGTCTTAACAAAAAGTAGTGACTTTTATTTAGTGGCCCTACATGAAGGCATTCTTAATACGCCACTGCTTCGAATTGAATATTTCCATCAAAAGCACTTTTTTTATATAACTAGGGAATTGCAATTTGATTAAATACGAATTTCTTTTAGATTCTACTACCTTCAAAAAGATCTGAATATCCATTTGTCTTATCTCAATAATCAGTTTTGATTATTGTTTCTTTTTCATTAGTTCTGAAATTTTAGTTTATTATAAGATTATTATTAAAAGTCGATTTTGTGTCTATTTATTTAAATATTTAAGTGCAGAAATATACCTTATTATAAAGCGACTTAAAATATTTACAAAGTTCGCAAAGAAGTGATTTGTAAATAACCACACCATGAAATCTTGGTATATGAAGGTTATTTTTTATTTTATTATTATTAAGGTATAAACTTAAAACGTAATTTAATTACCCTCGAATTTAGACGGAGTATCACTCGTTTATTGATTTAGAACCATTAAAAAAATGGCACAACCAAAGATGAAAATAGAAAAATATAACATACAAAATTTGGATAAAAGTATTAGCAAGCCTACCATTATATAAGTAATGTTACAAGATTATATTTTAACTGTATATTAGGTTTTTCTTGTATACAATATTTATAAAAGAGTAAGACGTCAAACTTAGCAGAATTTGAAGATTACATAATTACAGAGGCGGATAGAAAAACAAATAAATAAAAAGAATACTGCCTGTTATATTCACCAATTTACACTCGAAAAAAGGTTATAAATTAGCAGCATTACGCACTTAAATAATTTAGCGGTTCTTCGTGCTAAAAAATCCAAACAGCAAATCAACCGAACAACAGGCAATGTTTCTTTGCGATCGAATAGTAGTCAAAAATTATAATAAAGTACCGTAAATCAACTTACATCCTCCTAGATAGTAAACAAACAAAGAGATGTGTTAGTGACCCACTTCACTCTCCTAAATTTTATATCAGTAAAGCTAGAAATAGGTCGAAATAGAAACAACTTTCAGTTTAAAAGAATTTCTACCTGGAAAAGGATCTTTTAGAGGTTAAAATTTGTTTTAGGAGTACCTGGAAATAACGGTACTTTTTTCATGCCGGGTTACGTTACATTTGGTATTCGGTATTGTGTAAATATATATTAGTCTCGAATATAAGTGGGTCTGAAATATATGTTTGCCTTTTACTTTTGAGTGATATGAAGCAAACGTCTAAGGTATACATCTGTTCAGTTGCTCTTTTACTGTGTCTTTGAAGTAGATTTACTGGGAAAAACAAATGTTTTAGCCAGTTAGCAGAATTAACTTTTGACGGTGAATATCAAATGTTGAAACAATAAGTGGGGAATCTTGAACATTTCACACCAAACCCACATCAAGCAAGATTATTAATATTATTTCAAATTTTATTTTATATTCCAAATTTAATCGCCATACAAAGAGTCATGCAGCAGATATAGCGAAAGTCAATCGATTCTGTTTGCATTACATAAATTGTTGCTATTTAATGTTCAATAAAATGCTAGTATGAATACGTATTTTATAGTTAGTATTTATTCGGTATCATTAACCATCAAACAGTTGTGCCTTTTATGCAGAATATAGCTGATGTTAAAAATTTGGGTTTGTTGTTGCGGCGACCCTGTGACCAAGTTTTAAGTTTTGCTGTTGGCGTTATGTTCGTAGATGACCAATGAAAATGCTACGTACAATCACATGATAAACATGCGTATTGAAATTAAATTCAGTAGACAGAAGACGGCATAGGCCGTTTAATCTGTTTTGTTTATGCTTTACGTTGCTTAGATCGATTTTGCTATTTTCTGTTTCAGTTTTTGAGGTTTTATTTATGTACAAAATTAAAAACAAAAATATGGCTATATATATATATATATATATATATATATATATATATATATATATATATATATATATATATATATCAATTCCGTCTATCGGTCTGTTTGTCTGTCTGTCAGTTCGCGGCATAACTTAAAGACTACTTACTTGATTGACTTATATAGGAATGACCTGGTAATATTTTGGTAAAAATCGAATGTGTCGCAACAAAATGCAGGCCTAGTGAAATGTTAAAAATATGATTATTAAAAATTTACTTATCCAATTTATCTCAAATTGACAGAAACATCAAAGTATTATATTGGAATCAACGGGTAAAATTTTGGTACGAATCCAAGTTGACGAAACAATATGGCGGCTTAGTAAAATGGATTGATTTCAAATTGTGAGCCATAACCAATTGTGGTATAGGGATCAACTAGTAAAACTGTGTTACTAATTTAAGATGGCGGAACAAAATGGCGGCCAAATAAAGTGTTTCTAATCGATGTTTTACCGCCCTAGATGCCACAAAATGGTTCGGCCAAATAAAATTTTAGTGTTTCTAAATATTTTAGTAAAAATCCAAAATGGCGGAACAATGTTAAAAAAAATTATTTCTTTTGCATAAAAATCAAGTGTTACTTGGAAATGAACTGGTAATATTTTGAAATAAATCCAAGACAGCAAGACAAAATAGCGGCCTAATAAAATATTTAAATAATCAGCCTGAAAATAGTACTTTTTAAATTAATTTCAGTTTTTATACGAGAACTTATAGAGATACACATGGCGAAAGAAATAAAATTTTTAAGAAATTAACGTAAAAAAATCTTGTTTTGACTGAAAAATGGGATAAACTGGTACGAATTCAATTCAGATGGTGATATGTATCAATGTAAAAACTACTTATTGAATTTATTTTAAATTATGCTCAGAAGTCAAGTGCGGCATAGGTAGAAAGGAACTGGTAAAGTATTGGTAGGAATCCAATATGATGAACAAAAGGACGCCAATAAATATGTTTGAAAAGACAGTATATGTAACACATATATCCTGTGTGTATATACTGAACTAAATTGGGTTACACGTCACTATTTTAAACAAATGGAAAAAAATAATAACGAGGGAAGTTCCGGCTAAAGGAAATTCACCTTTTTGATATTAAATTTTAAATATTACTGCAACAGAAAGTACCACTACTTACGTTATTTTTCACATCTCGTTCCGAAATATTTTGTTAAATATTCCATGAGTATATTTCACGTTAATGATGTAGATTACACAAATATTGTACAGGGTCTCCGGTTATATTTTTACAACCACCTACAGGCTTTATTGTGAGTTATATAAAAAAATGGTATATACAAAAATTGTAGGGATTCGTTACCAGAAAAAACAAATGAACAACGGAAATTAACGAAATTAATATATATACTAGGTTTTTACTATTTTTGATATAACTCATAATAAATCCTCCAGATGGGTGTCAAAATATAACCCGAAACCTTGTACAGGGTGATCAGTTAAGGGTAGCGAGCGGCCATATCTCATAAGATATTGGTCGTATAGATTTGAGAAAAAAAAATCGTAATAAAAGTCGCCAAGAGAAATTGCTGAAAATTATTTTCGAGTTTGTCAAACGTCCGCTAGAGGGCGTAACAACCAACACCAAGTAGAAAAATGGGGTTTTTATAGAATTTTGCCTAATGAAAATATATCGAAGATATCATTTTCATATTTAGTGACCATTTCCCTACACTTTTTGTCTAAAATGTTTTGTTCTATATATCAAAATAAAGCGGTGGGGGAAGTTCAATTGTTTTTTCAAACAAACCAAGATGTCTCCCGTTTCTTTTGACCGATTTTAGCAAACTTAGGCTCATATGAAAGAGCATAATTTGCACTACAAAACGCTTATTTGGTTTTGAATTTTTGACTTTTGCTGGCGTCGCTAGATGGCGTTAACTGAATTAGCATATTTTTTAGTTTTTTTCAAAAAAAAACAAATGTAATTATATTCATTTTTACATATTTTAAAAGGGGATAAATTTCTCTAAAAAAAAAATTTATCATCTACCTTTTTTTGAATGTAATGGTATTATTTTATTTTTAAAAAATGGCACATATTTTTGTCAAAATAAAAATCATTTTCGTAATCACTTATTAGTTGCTAATGAACCTCTTGACTTTTTTTCGTTAGACGAACGGTTTTGGATTGAAAAAATAAGATGTTGTTGTTGGACAGTTTTATTAAGATTTTTCATTGTTAAACATCTTATTTTTTCAATCCAAAACCGTTCGTCTAACGAAAAAAAGGCAAGAGGTTCTTTTTGTTAGCAACTAATAAGTGATTACGAAAATGATTTTTATTTTGACAAAAAGCAGTGGCGTGCCATTTTTTAATAAAATAAAATAATATTTTGGTCAATATCAACGGTTCAAAAAAAGGTAGATGATAAATTATTTTCACTAAATTATAGAGAAATTTATGCCCTTTTAAAATATGTAAAAATGAATATACCATTACATTTGTTTTTTTTTTTAAACTAAAAAATATGCTACTAATTCAGTTAACGCCATCTAGCGACGCCAGCAAAAGTCAAAAATTCAAAACCAAATAAGCGTTTTGTAGTGCAAATTATGCTCTTTCATATGAGCCTAAGTTTGCTAAAATCGGTTAAAAGAAACGGGAGACATCTTGGTTTGTTTGAAAAAACAATTGAACTTCCCCCACCGCTTTATTTTGATATATAGAACAAAACATTTTAGACAAAAAGTATAGGGAAATGGTCACTAAATATGAAAATGATATCATCGATATATTTTCATTAGGCAAAATTCTATAAAAACCCCATTTTTCTACTTGGTGTTGGTTGTTACGTCCTCTAGCGGACGTTTGACAAACTCGAAAATAATTTTCAGCAATTTCTCTTGGCGACTTTTATTACGATTTTTTTTTCTCAAATCTATACGACCAATATCTTATGAGATATGGCCGCTCGCTACCCTTAACTGATCACCCTGTACATATAGCCTTACAGCTCAAGACGTCGGCGTCGTGGTTGTTATCGGCCACGACCAAGATTTTGTATTTATCACTGCGCATCTGATAAAATAAACTGATATTTGATTAATTTTGATATTCTGAACTGATAGGAAGTTGCAAGAAATAGATAGTATGTGGGCTTCTCATCTGATTTAAAATATAAGGGTTACATAGAGCTGAATCCACAATATCAGCAGCTGAGTATAGGTCATGCGTGAGTAAATTTTGTTATTTGCAAAAAAAAAGAATGATCCCTGCGAGTCTGATATTTAATATGTTAGATACGTTAGACCACAGAGATCAATTTACATGTAAACACTTATTTCTTGCAACTTCTCCCTCAGTTACTCTAGCACCGACTGGAATAAGGTTCAAATTTCAGGGCGGTATCACTGGGTCAAAATTAATCTAATACAATGTTTAAGGTTGTAGGGTCCAGAACTAATAAGATTCTATTTTTAAATTAAAAACTGCGACAAAGGGTGGGCTAATGAAAACGAAACAAGACTGATTCTCATACGTCTCGCAACTTTTAAAGAATCGCTCGGACCCGTCGTTTTTGTTTTTATGGGGGAACTGGACAAAAATCGACTTCTTTGATTTCGATTGGTTACCATCTTAAAACAACATTTTCTCGAAAACTACTGAACTAAATTTGAAAAAATAGGAAGCCTTATCAAGAGAATTTTATTACCTTTAAATTGAGATTTCACTTGACCACTCATCTGATTTAAATTTTTATGGGCGAGCCTGACTCTCACTAGCGGGGTGAAACGAGAGTATCGAAAATATACACAAAAAAATTCCCCCTTGAAAACAAAATCGATGTGACCCAGCGATTTTTTAAAAATTAGGATAGGTGTGAGAAATTGGGCTTGTTTCGTTTTTATTGCCTAACCGTTTATAATACATTCATATAATTCATTCAAATTTTAGGTAGAATTTAAATAAAAAGGTACTCAAAATTAAAAAGAGAAATAAAACAAAAAGTCATAGGTCATTAGGCTTTTCTTCTGGGGCAATAGCCTAGTTTTTTGACATTTCCAGATGTTAGACCATAAATGAAGGCATATGAGTCAATTTCTTAAGAGTGCCACTGGATACAAATTAAAATGCTCTGTTGAAATCTACTCGATAACAAAAGGGCAGAAAACTCTTTTATTCATTCGTTGTTTTATTTCATTTCCGGTATCCCAAAAACCTACAACCGATACATTTTATTTTTTTTCTAAATCGCTTTGGTTTAAGGAGAAATTCAAACCACTTTAAAATCTGTACTAAAAAAAGTAAAATTATTTAGATTTTACAGCCTCCTAAAATCAGTTGAAAATGAGTACAAAATGTAAATATATCATGTAAAATCACTCCACTTATAATTCAAAGGTATAATAAAAAGTAGGGTTATAATAAAACATTTTGGCTATTTCGAAACTGATCAAAATATACCAAATAATTACACAATTAAGTTTCTTAAAATGTATTTTTAGGTTGAGATAAGTAATTTTAAAAGGACGAAAAGTTTCATTATGATTCCAGATGCAACAAACAATCTGAATACTTTTAAAAGCCAGATTTATTCAAAATAAAGAAATGTTTGATATATTTTTTTAACTTATTTTTTAATTGTTTTTTTTTTCGACACAGTCTGCAAAAGGCGACAAAAATCATCAAATGTGTTGTATTAAACATCTTTCTCATATATCTAAAAATAATTGAAGTTTTTCTTCTCATCGGAAATAACTTTTACCTTTTTAGTTTTACTATTAATGGCTTAATAACTACTGGTGAGCCCAGTTTATTAAAGAAGAATTGAAACCTGGAAGGAAAAAAAACACGGATTTCAAAATAAGTATAATATGACTTTGAATCCAACCCAATGACTTCACTAGTGACTTTTATCCTTAAAATGCCAAATTATCATATCGAATGATTGTGGCATTGACTGAACTTTTTCTATGGTTGATATTTTTAGAATGGCGGCTGAGCGCCATTTTGAAGAAACAAATTTATTGCAAACGTGGACCTAGTAGCATATCTTTTGAAAGGCCTTTATAACTTTAATTAATCACCATAGTACGTTTATATACCAGGGTGTTTTATAAAAAAAAGTATTTTATTTAAAATTAGTATAATCGCTTAATAGAAAAGTCCGACACTTAGCACTTATACTAAAACGAACATTTCAATTAAGGATGGGTAATTCCAATGTTATTCTTTTCTTTAAAATCCGTCCAGCCGCCTTTTTGAAATTTTCAGTTACGAAACATACCCCAAAAAAAAATTAGTTTGCTTAGACATTAAAAAGCGAAACTGTATAACATAGGATCAAGGAAGATACCCCACAAGTATAGATGCCACACGCCCAGTTCCTCACGCAGTTAATTTATGTTTTGTTTAAGAAAATGCATATAAGAAAGTGGCGCATTTTATTCACAAAGCAACTTATAAAAACATAAAAATCAATAAGTATTTTTTCTACGACCTTTACACATCTACTTGTGCAAAAGGTATTGTCAACTTTAACAGCAAAATACTATTGTCTACAGTTGGCATAAGCACCAGGTAACATAACAAATTTTTAAATCATATTAGAGAAAAAAATTAGAGAAATATGGGCGAGGCAAATAGTGATTTCGTGTCTTCCACATACTAGATGAAGCCAAAATTGTCAGTTTGTAGTTGTTACCTAAAAAATCGCCATTCCTATAAAAAAGAGTATACAACGTTTGCTAAGTGGTGTATTCCAAGAAACGTGAGAGCATTAAAAATAAAAGTATTCTTGGAATATTTCCCTGAATTAAGCCAAACCTGTAAACCGTCGACTCTAGGGTCACGATATTTAATGTTAAGCGGTAATTAAAACTGAAAATAACATAGGTATAGAACGATTTATTAAGTTGAGTTGAAACGCCAGAATATAAGGTACAACTCCCAAAATCTCGAACATAAAGAAAATATATTGGTTGTTGAATATTCGAGACTCCAAAACACATAGAACGTTTGTGATTTCCGCGAAACAGGAAATGGTGAGTACCTTGCATTGTACAGAAATTACGTCAGTTTATATCCACCAAGCACCGCACATCGAAGATTTTTTCTTCAGTACAGAATTGGGAAGTACAATACACAGTGTGTTGAAATAAACCGTTTTGGAAAAACGCCCTCAAAAATAGCGGCGTATTTGGGTCTGGTAAACACAGAATCATTTACCGGGCATTTACATATTTTCCGAAGATCATCTACTACCATATTGGCCGATGCAGGCGAGAACCTAACTAATATTAAGAAACCCAATAAATAAAATGGTATCTCCAACAAAATGTTAAAAAAACATCCAACTCAAATAGTATTAATTCGTTCGATCAGGAAAGTGCTCAAAACATCAAGCCCCAGCATGTCCATAACAACTAATAGTACAGTTCAATTTTTCTATATGAGGTAATTTTAATTATTTGTTGGGGTATGCACGTGTATGTAGTAAAAATGTTGTAACTAACATATGGGGAAAATGTCGACGCGAAGCGAAGTTCTGTCAACTGCAGTCGCATGCAGAAAGTACCATTTCCGCCTTTGTTAGTTAAAATACTATATAGTTACGCATATATGCATAATATGTAAATTTGCTGGGAAAATATTTGTCTTTGCTATATTTAGCGGCTGGTTGCTTACGACTGCGGTCATTTAGTGCAACAGGCCAGTTCTCCCATACAAAAGTGTTAGATGGTGACAAAATTTGCCATCCAGATGCTCTAGAAAAAAAGTATAAAGCTAGATATTGGATTTCGAAAATATGAAATATGTTATAGCAAAATGTGTAATTTTAATATTGTTGTCAAATCATATTGCCCAGCTACAGCAGCTTTCAAACAAGAGCGCCGTTAAGTATCTGCTCTAGAGTGAAGTATATCACAGAAAATATATTCTATGAAAAAATGTTGTCTCAATTATTTCAACAATAAGGTTCTAACAAGGTCTAAAAAGCCAAATGACGAGAATTATTCATCTTTGCGCGAAGACGAAAAACAATGTAGAAGAAAGTCATACATTTGAAGAGATTGATAAAGATGAAGTTATATGGGTATATTGCTTAAATAATCATTACATCATAAAGAGAAAAGTTGTCTGGACAAATTATTAAGGTTGTAAAAAATGTTTACATGAAACGATGTATAGAGACAAGTGCAACTCGGTGACCGTATTGGAATTCGAGAAACTTATGTGAAATACACATTACAAAATGCTACAATTTTAAAACATAAAATGAACCATGTAAAGCAAAGTTAAGAAGCAACTCTAAAATACTGCTAAGAGATAGTCAAAAATCTACTTTTTACTATATTTTCCTGTTTAAAGGAGATCGTAGATTTAATAAATAAATTAAACTGTGATTACGATTTTTTAATAGATACCCGTATATTTTCCGTATCCCATCTTTTTAACTGGGCAACTCTCCCGGAATTTTTACAGTATATGCCCTCTACAGTGCTACTTAAACTTGGTATAATAGACTATGTCCGGAACCAATAAATAATAAAGATCTGCATTAATGGACGGCTATAAATAAAAATGTGTCAGTTATATTGGATGTTAATCTTATTCTATTTCATCTGAAATATATTATATACATTAATCAAAATGTCTTATGGTTCTATTTATCTTAAGATCCTGCCTTTAAATTAATAAATGCTTAGCATATAGTTGTAGACCGATTGAGATAAAGCTTAAAGTTGAATCGTAACGCTATTGGGGCAGCAATTATTCTTTAAACTTAACTAAACAATGTACAGAAATACAAGGCCAGTTGGCCAAATATTATTTGATATTTCAAATCGGTAAATAATTGTTATGAGGTAGCCAAATCTACTCGCTATAAATCATGAAAATTACAAGGTTCGTTCCACTTAACCATCAATAATGATGCTAAATTAAAACCCATAGGTTCAAATAGCAAAGTATTCAGTGGCTTTTCAGTGTATTTTTTTGTTTATTTATCTTAATTCTTTAAGGAAGCCACATCAAAATTTATAGCTTTTTAAGTTCCTTTAGTCAGTTTTAGAAATTGCTGCCTCATCGAGTAAATATAAAACAGCTATAAATGGCTAAAAACTAAAATCTGCTAAAAAATTGCCATAGTCTATAAAAAAAAATAAAAAAAACGATGATTGGTTTTGTTTGGCTAGACAAGGATTATAAAATTCTTATCCAAAACGAATCATAAATTAGCCACAATACAAGCAATTTTAAGAATTAAATGTTTTTGGACTTTATATCAACATTTAAGGTGGTTGATGATATCAAGAAACATTTGCAGTTCTTCAATAAACTTTTGTCAGTGCAGTTTTTGTTATTTTTCCTTTATTATTTTTTGCTGAGTAACAAAATCTTTTGGGTTTAATTTGATTTTTGTCACAAACTTTTGAGTACCAAGAATGAGAATGAGAATGAGATAATCAAATTGTTTCTCCAGAAGATTTGATAGGATAGAAGATATACTTTCAAAAGATCATTTGGATCCTAGCATCTGCAAATGTAATCGGTTGTTAACTGTTTACCAATCTAAAAATCCACGGCACGCTGTAGTCCTAACTCCATCATAGGCCTAGCAAAAACAGTGCTATTCTGTTTTAATATCAGAATTGTTTGAGATAGCAAAGATCTATAAAGTTTTTTGTCGCAGAATCATAAAAAAAGTAATAAAACTGCCAAGTATTTGTACTTTTGTATTTTTTGGGCAACCTTCCCTTTAATAAAAGGATACAAGTGTGCGATCTAAAACTTTCTTCAGGTTGAACAGAGAGTCGGAGCCACAAACAGCCATTTGATTTGATGAAAGACAGTTTCATTTTTTCGTAAACGTAGATACACAGATTTGTGCTAACTCGGTGTTTAAAAGCACGCTTTTATCATAAAAATCTTTTTTATGTTTAACCCAATTTTGGGATGCTTTGACATATGGATTTGGTATTATTTAGTATAAAAGTGGTATCTCGTTCTTTGCATATAAAATAATTTAAAAGCTATTCTTATTTTCCTGTTTAAGGTTTTTATTATCCATGATATAATATGGACATAATAAAAGTTATTATTTTCGCTTAAAATGAAAACGGAAGTCGGTAGATTACGAAAAAGACAAAGAAGTGCTGGAAGCTTTGCTCCAACCTGTGTAAATCAAATCAGGTCTTTCAAATTAATAACAATCCATCGATAACTTCATTATGCAATCGTTTTTCTGTTTAAGGGGATGGAATTCTATTTTAATGTTTTTGTTGAAAGTTTATTGATTTTAATATTCTTCTGGATTAAATTTTATTATGAAATATCGATTTCTGTTTAAAAAAGGAAATTTCTGGTGACGGTAAAAAAATAAAAACTGTAAGAGGTATTATAATGTATTACTTTTTTTTAACTGATCCAAAGTAATATTGTATTTGTAAGGAAGAAATTTATCAAGGTTATGTTGTATATTGGTAGGTCCTGCTTACATGACGAAACCAATTAACAATGGAAACAGATTGATTAATTTTGCCACCTGAAAAGACATGGTCGTTGGAGGTAACGTGTACAATCATAAAAGCATAAATAAAATTACATGGAGATCGCCAAATGGAGAAACGGAAAACCAGATTAACCATGTGCTAATAGACAGCAGGCACCTCTCAAACCCCGTGGATGTGAGAAGTTACCGGAGTGCAAACGTCGACTTTGATCATTTCCTTGTTGGTGCTCGATTTCATGCAAGAATCTCTATTGTCAAAAGAAATCGCCTTAAAAAGCAATAAAAAACCATATAGTTGCTGACACATACAGAAATCACATAGAGGCTAATCTTAACACTAAATAGCTCGATCAAGAAAGTTAGTTATGAACTCTGGAAAAACTGTAAACATGCAATTCAGAGTGCGGCCAAAAACGTTCTTGGTTAAGGGAAACCTCAGTCCAAGAAGGAGTGGTTTAACAGACAATGTCAGAAAGCCTCAAACCGTAAAAATAAGGCATATCAGAGAATACAACAACGTAGAACAAAAGAAGCTGACCAGGCATATGGAATTTGCAGAAAGGAAGAAAAACGTGTACATAAAAGAGTGAAAGAAGATATAGTAAATGAGATGTTACAAAAAAATGAAGAACATGGAAGCCAAGCAGAAACAAGAAAATTCTATCAGAAAATCAACAATATGCGAAAAGAATACAAATACAAAAAAAAGGTGGCCCGATTTCTTAGAGCTTTTAGGAAGCGATGGAGAGCAAACACCACAACAATTGGAAGTCCGCAACAAAGAACTGGTTGAACCTCCTGCCATCGAGGACATTCGAGATGCAATAGGAAAGCTCAAGCAGCATAAGTCTCTTGGTCAGGATGGAATCCCTTATGAACTTTTTAAGTATAGTGAAGAAGCAGTGAACAAATTCATGCTTGAAATAATTTTGAGGGTATGGCAAAAACAACAGATGCCAGATGAATGGAACCTCAGATTGATTTGTCCATTATCCAAGAAAGGGAATCAGCTGAAGTGCAGTAACTATAGAGGGATAACATTACTAGATACTGCCTACAAAATAGTATCTCATATCCTGACGAAACTTCGAGCATATGCAGGTCAAATTTTTATATTACGCCAAATCTCAAATTCATTGATTTTAAAGCTATCTATGATTCTGAGACCAAAGTTATATGAAGGAAAGAACGAGATAGAGATATCCGAAAAGCTGATAGAATTAACGCAAATGACAATGTCTAAAGTGGTGTTTCCTGCTAAAATTCAAAATGGAATATCAAATACATTTGAAACAAAAGTTGGTGTGAAACAGGGCGATTCGCTGGCGTGTTTAACATAGCCCTAGAGAAGGTAATTAGAGATGCTGAATTTTATAGCAGAGGCACCATTTGTAAGAAGTATATTCAAATCTTAGCTTATACAGACGATGTAAACATGATTAAAAGATCAGTAAGAAATGTCAGGGACACCTACCAAACTTTTGTAACGGCAGCAAAGAACAAAGGACAAAACACCACTTGATAATAAGCCTAGATTTAATGTTATTTTAGAATTTGTATAGTTGGGTGCCTCAGCCAATGCAGGCAATAACACAGCAACAGAATTAGAAGGCGTATCATGCTAGCCAATAAGTGCTATTTCGGCTTCTCTCGAGGAAAACTAAAATAATTATTTATAACACTTTTATTGCTCCACTTCTGACCTACGGTTCAGAAACGTTGATGTTAACAAAGGCTGATGAGTCAGTGCTGTCCATATTTGAGAGAAAAAATTATGGGAAAACTTTCGAAGGAGGTATGTGGAGGCGCAGTTACAATTTTGAACTTTGCAACATATATAAACAATACGGGTACAGTAATGAAAATAATAATCGATAGATTGAGATGGGCAGGATATGTTATTAGATATGATGATAATAATCCTACCAAGAAGGGCTTGAAAACACCACCTGTAGGTACCAGAGATCCAGGAAGTTCCAGACTGCGTTTAAGAGATAGTGTGGCGGAGGACGCAAGGAAATTAGGTGCCTTAAACCGGATGACACAGGCTAGAAATAGAACCGAATGGCGGAGGAAGCTGCAGGAGGCTGAGTCACCACTATAGGGCTAAATAGCCAATGATGATGAAGTAATATATGTAAATGCTGTAGTAGAAGACTTTGTGGTGCTTCAGCGCTCGACAACTTTCGCCTTGCATGGTATCTCTGTAATGCACTGTAAATACATTTGTTTGCGCGCCACTGGAAATTATTTACCAAAAACAAAAAATCCGACAAGATAAGTCGGCAGATAAACAAAATGTTGTTTCGACCTTTAAAGGTTAATGAATGCTCTAAAGACCTTGAAAGCTTCGATTCGCGCTGTACCAGTATACCTAAATTGAGTTCCAGTTAAAAATCCTGAATATGAATTAATTAATTGAACATTCACACTTGATTTTATTATTTTGGTTTTGGTGAGCAGACTGCTTGATTTACGCTGACAAAATATAGTATTCTCGCGTATGTTAATATATTTGATATGTAAAAAGATTTTTTTCGACTGTTGTTTATTAGTATTATAAGTTATTTTCTTTCTATATTATAATAGTCTTATCTAATAATTAAAAATAATACGATGGCATAAGAGTATAGTAAGTCTGATAATTCAAAAATAATTAAATATATAGAAAACAGTATTTATAGGAAATCAGCTTATTGAGGTAAACCGACAATACTTCGTTGTTCCAAAATGAATACAGTTTAATTCGTGGATTATTACTTCCCTCGTAAAAGGAAAGTAATCGTAAAAAAACACCCTGATCTTTCTCTGATTTGATATTTTTTCAGATCTCCACGTTGCAGGGTCCCTAGATGACGAAAACCATTTTCTTAATTCCGTCGGTCTCACTGTCTATTCGCAGCGTATCTAAAAAAACTACTTACCCGATTGGCGGTCTAGTGAAATGTTAAAAAAAATATTATTAAAAAACTACATATCAAATTTACCTCAAATTTTGTACAAAACTCGAGTGTTATATAGAAATGAACTGGTAACAGTTTAATGTGAATCTCAAATTTAGCAAAAAATCAAGTATTATGTTGGAATCAACTGGTAACATTTTAGTACGAATTCAAGATGGCGGAACAAAATGGCGGCTTATTAAAATATTTAAAAATTCAGCCTGAAAAACTACTTAATGGATTGATTTCAAATTGTGTGCCATAGGTAATTGTGGTATAGGGGTCAACTAGTAAAATTGTGGTACTAATTCAAAATGGCGGCCAAATCAAATGTTTGTAATCGTGAAAAAAAAATACCCTCACAGGTTTTACATATCTTCACGTTTTAGCGTGACTAGATGCCAAAAATAATGTTTTATCAATTCCGTCGGCCCGTCTATCGGTCTGTCTGTCAGTTCGCGGCATAGCTTAAAAACTAACCCAATTGACTTCATATTTTGACAAAAAATTACGAGTCATATGGAGATGATCTGGTAATATTTTAGTAAAAATCCAGTTTGGCAAAACAAAATGGCGGCCTAGTGAAATGTTAAAAAAATTATTATGAAAGAACTACTTATCCAATTTCCTTCAAATTTTGCAAAAATATCAAGTATTATGTTGGAATCAAATGTTAGAATTTTGGTACGAATCCAAGATGGCGGAACAAAATGGCGGTATAATAAAATATTTAAAAAATCAACCTAAAAAAACTACCTAACCGATTGGTTTCAAATTGTGTTATTAATTAATTAGTAAAACTTTGTTACTAATTAAAGATGGCCGCCAAATAAAATGTTTCTAATCGTGAAAAAATCGCTCAGGTTTTTACATATCTTCAGGCGAGATATAGAATATTTATGTGTGTTCTGAGGATGCAACAATAAGGTTGCGAAAGGTCAACAATACTACACCAAAATAATACACCACTCTAATAAAACAACAAAAGAATCGTCAACGGAAATCATTTAGAAAGTTAAACAAATGTTTACTAAAAAAACTAATTATTCAATTTACCTCAAATTTTTCATGAATATCAAGTGTTACATAGGAATGAACTGGTAACATTTTTGTATAAATATAAGATAGCAAAACAAAGTGGCGGCCTAATAAAATATTTAAAATATTAGCCTGAAAATGTTATTTATTAAGTTAATTTAATGTTTGTATAAGAATTAAGTGCCATATAGAGATAAATTGGTGAAGTTGTGGTACGAATATAAGATGGCGAAACAGAATGGCGGCGAAATAAAATATTTAAAAAATGAACGTCAAAAAATCTTGTTCAATTGACTTTAAATTTTGTAGGAAAATTAAATGTGAAAATGGCGGTATGTGTCAATGTAAAAACACTTATTGAATTTATTTTAAATTGTGCTCAAAAGTCATAGGCATAGGTAGAAAGAAACTGGTAGAATATTGGTAGGAATCCAATATGATGGAACAAAATGGCGCCCAATAAAAATGTTTGAAAATACAGTATACAGGTAAAAATTTCAATTTTGGGATTAAGGTAAGGTCAAGGGGTACTTCTTTTTTGAAATATTTTCGGCTTCCTGTCACTTCTGGTTTAACCGGAAGTTGGTATCAACTTGCTTATTTTAAATGGAACACCCTGTATTTTATGATATTTTTGGATTCTACGGAGAATTTTAATGCTATTTTATGTAGCATGTCCTATACCTAAGTTCAAGCGTTCTTAAGATACTTGACCTTGAACGAAAAATGAGCCTTCGGGGTACGAAATTTTAAAATCTCATATTTTTGTAAGTTTTGAAGATATAATCTTTATATTTTGCAGATGATCGGTAAATAATCTTAGGTTTCTATTTTTTTTTATTGAATTTGTCTATTTTTATACAGGGTGTCCTAAATTCAGCGGCAAACATTTACATTTTCGAAGCCGCTAAAGTCCGTTTTTTTAAATGGGACACCCTATAACTTTATGCACTATCAAATGTAGCATTTAATTTTCCATCGAACTGTATTAAGGTTCACTATACCTATTCGTAACCACTTTCGAAATAATCAGGTTTTTATTAAACTATCATATGTATTTGCTAAATGCTTACACCTTCCCGTAGTAAGCCATGGAAAAACAATTGTTGTGCTTTTCTATTCAACATGACAGCTGATTTGAAACTTTTAAATTAAAATGAAATAACACTCAAAAGCTGATATTCTCAATTTATTTTATATTCGCGGAGAATGTTACAAAATATTGGAGAGAACGTGCCATGTTTTTAATGAAAAACCTCCTCATTTATCGCCAATGAACAAGAGAAAATTGAAGAGAATTGAAACGAAATTTTTTCGTTTCGGAAAAGTTAAAGTTATAAAAAATGTAATAAATTGTTTACATTATTTTTAACCATATCTGCTAAGTTCGAGACTGTTCTAAACTTGTTTTAGTGAACTTAGAAATTATAGCAATCTAACAATCAACAATAAATAAATAAAATAATAAAATTGAATTATAACAAATGTTCTATATGCTGTCCGTTCATTTGAAGACACATTTCAATTCTTCTTTGTACAGTTGCTGTGGCCCGTTGAATTTGTCCGTTTTCTAATTCGGCATAAGCTGTTCGTATCCTGTCCAGTAAATCTTGTTGGTTGTTTACTGGGGAAGCATAAACTTTACCTTTGATAAATCCCCATAAATAAAAGTCTAGAGGTGTTAAATCAGGCGATCGCGGGGGCCATCTCCAAGGGCCATTGGGACCAATCCAGCGATCTTCAAAAATTCGAGATAATTGGAGATAAACTGCAGCGGAATTATGTGCTGGTGCCCCATCTAATTGATACCAATAATTTTGCAGCTCACCAATAGGAATTTCTTCTATAAATTCAGAAACCGTCCCTCGTAAAATTTCCAAATACTTATCACTGTTTAAATTGTCTTCATAAATACATTTAGTACTATACCGAAAACATTGAAGCTAAACCTCTCTTGAGAACGCGTTTCGCGTAAAGCGAGCGGATTTTCTGCTGCCCAGAAATGTGCGTTTCTTCTATTTGTTATTCCTTCTCTAGAAAATTTCGCTTCATCGGTCCAAAATATTTTTGAAAGGAATTGAGGGTCCTCTTGAATTTTCAAAAACATGAATTCGCAAAATTCTACTCGTCGGACGAAGGAATAAGGGTGCATATGATGTTCGCTCAAGATTCTTTGGACAGATGAAGAAGAAATTCCCAAATCGTTTTCTGCAGACGGTATTAAACTTTGAAGGTTTGCGTGGAAATAAGCTAATGTGTTTATTACGTTATCCTCTGCACTTGTCACTGGGTTCGGAACATTTTTTGTAACTTTAACCTTGCCAAAACGCAAAAAGTTCGTTTCAATCCTCTTGAATTTTGACTTGTTCATTGGCGGCAAATCAGGGTGACGTTCATTAAACACACGACACGTTCTCTCCAAAATTTTATAACATTCTCCATGAATATAAAATAGATTGAGAATATCAGCGTTTGAGTATTCTTCCATTTCGATTTAGAAGATTTAGTTTATCACTGACAGCTTTCGATATATAACGCATACTTATCATCTGTCATATTGGATATTGGATCTCAATTGTTTTTCTATGGCTCACCATTGGAACATGTAAACATTTAAGCAAATACATACGATATTTTTATAAAACCCAATTATTTTAAAAATGGTTACGAATAGGTATAGGGAACCTTAATACAGTTCGATAGAAAATGAAATTCTACATTTGATAAGTGCATAAAGTTATAGGGTGTCCCATTTAAAAAAATGGATTTTAGCGGCTTTGAAAATGTGAATGTTTGCCGCTGAATTTAGGACACCCTGTATAAAAATAGACAAATTCAATAAAAAAAAATAGAAACCTAAGATTATTTACCGATCGTCTGCAAAATATGAAGATTATATCTTCAAAACTTACAAAAATATGAGATTTTAAAACTTGGTACCCCGAAGGCTCATTTTCGGTTCAAGGTCAAGTATCTTAAGAACGCTTGAACCTAGATATAGGACATGCTACAGAAAATAGCAGTAAAATTCTCCGTAGAATCCAAAAAATCATAAAATAAAGGGTGTTCCATTTAAAATAAGCAAGTTGATACCAACTTCCGGTTAAACCGGAAGTGAGAGGAAGTTGAAAATATTTCAAAAAAGAAGTACCCCTTGACCTTACCTTAATCCCAAAATTTGAAATTTTTATCTAAATGGCATCATCAAAAACTTTTAATTTTTAATGAACGGGTTGCGTGAATATCCCTGAATATAAAACATATATACTCTGACTATGTACACTTCACTATTTCTAGCAAATGGAAAAAAAATATAACTAGGGAAGGTCCGGGTAAAGGAAATTTACCGATTTGTTTCCTATATGTTTCAGAACAATTTTTTTTTAATATGGCTTGTTCTCACTGAAATTACTTTTGAATCCAGTGTTGTGTTTGTTGTAGTCCAAAAGCAAGACATTCATTCAGCATTAGGTAAATAAATTGAAAAATGGATACATTTAACTTGCAAAACCATATTGTAGACCAAAAGCAATACTTGGGCAGTACTGATGAGCACACATTTGGCATGGAAATTAAAATTAAAACAGCGAATTAATTATTTCAGACTTAACAGTCTTATTGCCTTCTTCGTGCTAAGAACTCACCAAGTTTATAGTGTCAAATGCCTTAAAATCTGAAATATTTGGATCAGTGTATGGTTCAATGAAATAATTCTTAAATATATTTGGAAGAGTTTAAACTTATTTACCAAGGCTTCTAATTTATAGTTTTTATACTGGATAACTCAAAATATAGTATTATTGTTATTATTATTAGATATAATTATTTATATTTTTAATCAAGTTTAAGAAAGATCAATAGCATTTTAAGCATTATAAGTGTGTGAACGTTTCATTAAAATTCAATTTATAAGGCTAAGTGCTCAGCATTTCTCTGTCTCTCTCAGTATCTATATAAAATATAGGTAGAAAAAATATTATAGGGGTTCAGTAACCCTCAATGTGAAGGAACGGCCTTGCTATGCCTATGCACACAGGTGCAATGGCAACTACCCTTGGAAGTTCGTTTTCAATGGGGTCTAAGTAGGGCTCGTCTATATATAATATTACTTCCTTTTGAAAAAGCTGACGGCAAACAGCGGGGGTTGGATTTGAAAAGGATGGGACTTCTGTCGATTATAGAATTAAATAAAATTAAATAAAAAGAGACATTTTTTTAATATAAGAATTTTGGGGATATTCTTTAGCCGGAAACACAATTTTTCGTATTTTGATTAAAATGTTTCCTATTTTTAAAAATAATAAGCATTATGTTAAAAAAAGTTATGCTTCTATAAACTAAATTAAAAAGCAAAAAATTAAATTTGAGCACAGATATAATCAATTTAACTCAACTATTACGTATATTGTTTAAGGATGACAGTACAACAGCAATATGTCAATTAATAAGCGAACTCAAAATACTAAGGCTGAAGCCATAAGTCAGTCAGACAAAGCACGTAGATGAAGGAAATTCCCCACATATAAACTAGATGTATGTTGTAAGAAAATGTCGCTTCTTTCAAACTCAGCTTTCTTAATATATCGTACAGAATCAATTAATGAATATTTTGTTAAGTTTTCAATTAATAAATTCCATGTGGTTGAAGCATTATTTCATTTAAGTTAATTATTAACTACCCGATATTTAAAATAATAAATACGAAAAACAAACAAGCGATGGGCGGATCAAAGGAAGACGTGGGCAATGCGTGTAAAATTTTACTTGTTCATTATAAATTTACTACGTAAATAATATGAAAATAGATTGTGAGCATATGTTAAGCCTTTTGTTTTCTACGAATGGGTCGATGATTATTACAAGATTTTTTTTTAATAAGAGTTGCTCAGCTTGGAAAATGTTATGTTGTTATTTTCTCTTTCTACGATCGATTAATATATCGCTATAATTTAATATATCCCCCGTGGGTCATAAATTAGTGTATTTTTTTATTTACCAATTATACGTTCTTCCAAAACTAGGCAAAGCTGTGACGAACGCTTATTCTATATCACAAGATGAATTCATTTTTAGTAAAGATATTTGGTTTACTCATTTTTACAAAATGTCTTGCCAAACACAAAGTAAAAAAATCGGTACATTTCCTTTACCCGGAACTTCCCTCGTCATGATTGTTTTTTTCATTTGTTAGGAATAGTGAAGTGTAACAATTTAGTTCAGTACATAGCTACAACATATATGTGTTACCTGTACAGCCTTTTCAAACATTTTTATTGGACGTCATTTTGTTCCATCACATTGGATTTCTACCAATATTTTACCACTTTCTTTCTAGATATGCCCACTTCATTTTTGGGCGTAATTTAAAATAAATTCAATACGTAGTTTTTACATTGACACACACACGCCATATTAAATTGCTACCACAACTTTACCAGTTTATATCTATATTACACTTAACTCTTGTACAAAAATTGAAATTAGTTTAATATGTATTATTTTCAGGCTTTTTTTATATTTTATTGGGCCGCTATTTTGTTTTGCTATCTTGGATTTATTTCAAAATGTTACCAGTTCATTCCTATGTAATACTTGATTTTTGTGCAAAATTTGAGGTAAATTAGAAAATTAGTTTTTTAGTAATAATTTTTTTAACATTGTTTCGCCATATTGGATTTTTCCCAAAATATTATCGGGTTATCCCCATATGACCCTTAATTTTTAATTAAAATTTGAAATCAATATGGTAGCTAGTTTTAAGCTGTGCCGCGAACTGACAGACACGACGGAATTGATAAAACATATTTTTGGCATCTAGATACGATAAAACGTGAAAATATGTAAGAGTTGAGAGGGTGATTTATTACACGATTACAAACATTTTATTTGGCCGCCATTTTATTCGACCATCTTGAAGTAGTACCACAATTTTACTAGTTGATCCCTACACCACAATTAGTTATGGCGCACAATTTGAAATCAATCCATTAAGCAGTGGTTTCAGGCTGAATTTTTAAGTATTTTATTAAGCCGCCATTTTGTTCTGCCATCTTGGATTCACACCAACATGTTATCAGTTGATTCCAACATAATACTTGTTCAAAATTTTAGTTAAATTGATTAATTAGTTTTTTAATAATAATTTTTTTAACATTTCACCACGCCCCTATTTTGTTCCGCCATATTGGATGTTTACCAAAATGTTACCGGGTCATCCCCATACAACCCTTATCATTTGACCAAAATTTAAAGTCAATCGAGTAGGCAGTTTTTTAGCTATGCTGGGAACAGACAGAGACAGCTGAGAAAACATGTTTGTCGGCATCTTTATGAGGGAAACAAAAAACCATAGAAAAACTCAACTCTTAAGAAAAAAATCAAATGGAACAGGGCTCCGAAACCATTCTGGCCATTTAACAACTTCAACTCAGCTCCCAGGAAATTCATTATAAATATTCAAAAACTGGTAGAGTCCAATAAATGTTGTATTACTGAAAAATTAATGTGTATGTATTTTTTATAATTTCTGCCCTTATTTTAAGTTTGTAAGAGACTGCTGTGTATGAAATTTTCATAAAGAAGGGACTGCTCTTCCCATCGTTTTTTTTTGTGTATAAAGTGCATAGAACAAAGAAATTCTGAGTTTTTGCATTTATACTACAACCGGAAGCATTTTTTACTTTTGTAGAAAAATTACAATTTTTCTTTAAAAAAGTGTAAGTATAGTGATTTCTATTGGTCTCCGTTTTCAAATTGCTGATAAAACTGCACTAGTTTCAGACATCTATGTCTAATACTCGAGCCTACGAAAATCGCATGACAAAGGATTTTCGAATTTTCTTTTGAAACAAAAAAATCATTTGTTCAAATTAAGGAATTAAATAGAATTCCTTATTTAATAAATAATTTTAGTGCCGTTTTGAAAAGAATAAAAAATTTTTAAAAATTAAAATATTCAATCTGCACAAAAACTATTGACAGTTTTTAATAATTCTATTGGATATAAGGCGAAGAGTAATTCATTTTTCTCAAAAATTTTCGGTAAAATGACTTCATTATCTTAAAACCAGTGAGATCACTTCAGTAATACGATATATTCATTAAATTCAAAAGCAACTTTCTAAGTTCGGAAGTTTAGTGGTGGCTCTTGACATTGCTACAGGCTGCAGTTTATGACGAAAATAATATATAATATATAATTTAGCGAATTTAAATAACTCATCTGTCGGCGTTATTAATGATCATTCAATAAGCAATATTCCTGGCAATATTTAGAGTCAACATAAAATTAAAAAAAAAACAGTGGTTTTAATTGTTTGCACTTCACATAAATCCGTGATAAACGAATTTTTTTAGTTTCTTTTAAAAACCAAATCAGTGCGTCTGTTTTTCTTTACAGTGAACTTGTCAAATTCAAATCAGGAATAGACCAAATAAGTTTCTGGTCAACTGACAAACATGGTAAGGCATTAAGCCTGTCTGGACACAATCATGGTACTCTTTAGAAATGTCTTTATCCGTTTCCCTCTGCAACATGAATTATGACGTTGCGAATTTGAAGTGCTGACACTCTCCAATTTTTTTAGTTTAGCCTTCATCTTTTTGTTTTAAAACCCTCCATTATATCATGCCTTTTCTGATTGTTAATAACGCTTATATTCTCTTTAAATATTTTTACCCCACCTACTGATTTCTGCAGAGCTATTGGTCGTTTTTACAGCTCATTAAAAGAATGTCCATAAGAGGCATTACCTTATGAAACAGAGTAAGGCAAAATACAAACTATTTTACTTTGTCACAATATTCGTATTGAGCCCACCTCATATTTCTCCGACTTATGTTTAGAACCGAGTTGCAAGCAAATACTACATACGCCTATAATACGAAACACTACCGGTAAATTCTTTGCAGCTCCGCATTTGATATAAAGTGTAAAGTGTTTATTGGTCGCTTCAAGGTCACAACGTTTATCACATATATTTGCTGCGAGTCGCTATTGGATAGAGCGCGACGAAAACGTTAGTTGGCAGTGCGACAGCGGCTGCTTAATTGCTAAATTTACGAGGGAAGGCGGATAATATATTGTGCAATGTCTGTGGTATCGTGAAAGCACCTTGCCGGAGTTAAAGAAACTATGCAGATAAAAGTTATTATTTTTTTAAATTTGTAGCCAGTGCTGCAGCTCTTATTATATTAACGAGACTGGGTTTATTTCGTTCCAAACGCCAGAAAAATTAACTTTTCATAAAAACCTAGAAAAAAATATCATAATATATTAAACACAAATAAACTAAAATATTTTAAATAAAACAATTTCATTAGATAGTTTCATATAAAGTAGGGAAAATGGTAAAAAATGTAGGTAATGATGTTCACTGAAAAAAACTAGACATTCTTTACTGAATTAAAAAAATATTTAAATTATTCTCAAAATAGCGGCAGAAACATTTCGTACAGAATTAAATGCACCTAAATGTAGTCACTAATCATAAAATATGAGTTTAAATTTATGAGAATTCAAGATCAGTTAAATATATATCAAGTTAGCCGTAATTTCGTTAAATATGTGTAAAAGTAATTTTCACAAAAAGGTACGTTGAAAAATTTAATGTATCACAGAGTGAGATAGTAACCACATATTTGGCAAACTGCAAAAGTTTAAAATTATAGTGAATATGCATTTATTATAGAATTTTATGGAGACATCGGAAATAGTTATTAATATTGCCTCAAAATTCAGATCAGATCATTCAGATGAGGAAAAAACTTTTTATTATATTTTTAATGAAAATAGAGGTACATCTCATGTAGATCAATATCATCTCTTTGTAGGTTCTTTTTGTATTTTCCTATCGACAAAATTATCGATATATCTACTTACTGCCCAACACTAAATATCGTATTACCGATGTTGTAGGAAGTTGTAAAACTTTTCGTTTAATTATAAAATGAAATATGAATTATTGCAGTGCATACGGAATTTATGACTTTAGGTAACACGAGGCAATTATCGTTTTATTGCCAGTGTAATTACAGAAACGTACTAATTTCTTTTCTTTTCTTTTCAGGTATGTATCGCAGCACAATTGTATACAAAGAAACCACCTAACCCGGTAAGATGCTTGTTACATCTCTTACTATTTGAGTTTTAATTTCTTAGTCTGAATAATATACTGGGTATTTCGAGAATAGGATAAACTCATATCCAGGCCTGTCTTGAGTATCGTACAATTACAGTTTTTCTTTAATATTTACGCAGTGGGCAATTAAACAATCTCCAAAAATTATTTGAGAAAAAACTACTGTTTTTCAAAGTTTAAATAACCTAAACCTACGAAGGCGTAAAAGCACAAAAATTATTGAAAAATAATGCTTGTTTAATTTCGGAAAGATCTCGAAATGTCTTAGATTCCGGCTTAGATTTCGACATTTATTAAACTTCTAATTTAATTAGATTAAGTTAGGTTAGGTTAGGTTAGGCTTAACTGTATTTCGAGATCTATGTTAGAATTTAATAAATAAACCATGAATTAACAATTAAGTAAATCTAAATTATTATTAATGGTCCAGAAAATTTACTTACTAAAATACAAACCAATTCTCATTTAAAAATTACCCATGAGAGTTGATCTTTATTTATTTCTGAAGTTACTTCAATGAGAAATTTTGGTGTTATTTTTGATCAAAATTTAAATATTAATGACCATATAAAAAAATCGTCAAAAATGCATATTTTAAACTAAGAATTTTATACAGTTTTAAAGGTTTTTTAAATACTAAAATTAAACTAAAACTTGTTGATTCTTTAATTCTAACTGCCCTTGATTATTGTGATTCAATTTATCATAAAAGTAGCAGTTCTAATGATAAATATAAATTACAATTTTTACATAATAATTGTATCATGTAAGTAACAAGTCCTACAAAATATGATCATATATCTCCAATTTTTAATAGATTTAAATTAACTAAATTAGAATTTAGACGCGAAATCCACTTATTTTATTCATAACATAATTTTAAACAAATTGCCTAACTGTTTATATATAAAAATTAAATTTTGAAATAATATTCATAATTTAAATACTAGAAATCAAAATAACTTGGAAATTCTTGGTAAATTTTAAATCTTAAAAGAAGAACAAGAAGACATTTATTTTTAAAAGTTTCTTGATAGGCAATAATATTAGTAAACATTTAAAACAGCTTAGAGGCAACTTTATAAAATATGTAATCTCTTAATTGTTTTAATTGTTAATATATTGTATGTTCCCGAAATATATTAACGACTAAAATATGATTTGCAAATAAACAAAAAAATGTGTTATATAAAAAAATATATTTTGAAAAATGTATTAAATTCTGACTTCAAATTAAGCATGAATTTAATAAATTCCAAGTTAGAATAAGTTAGGTTAGGCTTAAGAGACCTAAGTTGAAATTTATTAAATTCCCAGTCGAAATTTAAAAACCTCTCAGATTTAATTCGGAATTTAATAAAACATATTTTTAAAATATTTGTGATCCTTCTACGCCTAAACTAACTAAACGTTTAATTGCTTTAATTTTTGATACACTGTATTGTTTTGGAAAACAAATTATCGACTAAAATATGATTAGCAGGTAAACAAAAAAATCTGTTATATAGAAATAATTATTTTGAAAAAAATTTCTTTTTGTTTCTACGCATAAGTTCTATAATTTTCCGTTTAAAATAACCCGAGACTGATCCAAGAACCTTGGTATCTTTTACACTAAACATATCCTGTTTAGTGTTGGTATTCAGCGACAGCGGATTGAACAATTTGTTTCTTATACATCTTTCATATTCCTTAAGTCTAGCAGTAGCGGCTATTCAGGTTAAGTAGGTGAAGTGCTACTTCACCAGGAAAAATAAACAAGCAAACATCTAGCTATATTTATTATATATCTCTTAAAATTTAAGTTTTTACATTCATTTATTCACCTAATTGGCAAAAAATATATTGTACATCTAATAAAATAAATATTTTACTTGACCGTTGGCGGCATGTCTTTAAAACTTTCAATCGAACTTTATTATAACAACTATAACAGTGGCGCAAACCGCTTCGACTTTGCTGGAGGTGCTATGTTTAGTTTACGATTTTCCTACTACGTTGCCATGACAACGCGTCCCCGTTGACGTCGAGCACATGGAAGAATAATGTTAACCAGCGCCATACAACGCTCTCGGTGAATTGCTAACGCAATACACTACACCCACGTGTCGTTCAGTTTGGGGTGGTTGTTTCTTTTATTTTCGCGGATTTCGCTGCAACCGGTTAGTTCCTTTACAGTTTGCTTCACAGTTTTGTGTTATATTTATTTATGGTGTTGTTACAACTTTATTTGGTGCCGGATTTATTAATTTACATTATTGATAAATCCGATCACGGATGTGGTTTGTATTTTGTTGAAAACTCCATTTAATCGATTGAAGGAACAAGATCAGAGTTTTAATCGTCATCCTGGTTTTTGGCGTGGTTATGGCAAATGGTTATGTAGTAGTCAAATATTACAAAAATTGTTTTGCTGGCCTTGTTTACTAGTTTTCAATAAATATTCAGTGTGGAATAAGGAAGGATTTGCAGGTATGTACTATGTTAAAAATATAAAGGTCTTTACATAAACATGAAGACTCGGCGGAGCATTTAAAATGCAAATTAATGCTAAAAACATTTGTAAAAAATCAAAGCACTATAGCTGACACTTTAAAAGAAAATTCTGAACTATATAAAATACGTTTTAACGAAAACGTCCGATTAAAGAAACTATTTATGTGCTTGGTAATTGACGCAGTTTTTGTACCATGCAAAACAAGAGTTAGTCTTTCGCGGCCATGATGAGAACAGCGACTCAGCGAGTCAATAAATAGGAGGAATTTTAAAAACGTTTTAGGTTTATTAATATCGAGAAGTTCTCAAGAACTAAAAGCTCATCACGAAAAAATTAAAAATGTTTTTACTGGTGACTCGAAAACTATTCAAAACGAAATAATTGAATGCATTTCTGATTATTTAAATAATCATGTAAAAAATTAAATAATGAACACACAGTTTTTTTCTGTGCAAGTGGATGACACCACTGATATTACGCAAACTTCCTAGTGCTCCATAATTTTAAGATACGGTAATTCAGAAGATTCAGTAGTCGAGAGATTCTTAGGTTTTTATAATTTCAGCTCCGATAGAACGTCCGAGAATTTTTATTCTCTATTGGATCAAATTTTGGACCAATTTGACTATAAACATAAATTAATAGAGCAATGTTACGATAGCGCAAGTGTGATGTCTGGACATCTAAATGGCCTTCAAAAAAAAAGAAAAAGCGCCGCAGGCTGTATTTATCTATTGTCTTGCTGCTGTGAAGGATAGGAGAATTGATTTAGTATACAAAATTTAGGTAAGTCGTAAAAAAATATTCCATCCCTTCCACTTACTTTTCACCCGCAAGCCGCCACTGAAGTCTAGTAGATACAGACCCTCCAGTTTCACCTATATACACTTAACCGCAAGAACAAGGAATTTTATAAGCTCCTTCTGATTGCAAAGAAATTACATCTTTTGGTGAACTTAGGCATTGCCCAATATTTTTGTGTGTATTAAAGATTGTGCGAACGTTGGATCTCCGCAAAATTATTTGAATTTTATCTGTAGTACCCTGGATAATAGGTAAAATTGCTCTACTTGATGGTTCTTTGGGAATTAAATTTACATCACATATTGACAAAGCCCTAAAGACTAGTAAATTGGTGACGGATTATTTTTGGTGAGATCTAAAATCGAAATATCTATTGGTATGTGTCAGTTTCCTGTAAACAGTATGACCTAGAGTGCCTTTCTTGCGAATGGCACCATCTGACTTAATTTCCATAGTAAATTTTATATGAATATGCTGTTGATTTAGATGGTTTAAAAATATAGTTCATTCTTCTTCTTCAATTTTGGTGCTTAAAAAGCAGAGCTTAAAGCAATTTCCCTGAAAGCCTCAATAAAGAGGTCCGCTACCACAGGAGATCCCATGGCGGTCCCTTGGTTACTTCTGCCTACACACGACAATTCTTCAGGCTATTATCGCTACTCAGTGTACAGTCACAATGCAACGTAAGGAGTCATTTCCCAGGCCTTTTCTATAGTCCTAGCACTATACAAAATTTAATTCGGGGTTTAGTAGAACAAGCGCATTATGGGCTTCAGTCTCCTTGTCCTATCTAGACTTAACTGTCTTTCTAGAATTCTTAAAATTCGCTGCATTCTGTTTCAGAGAACTCTTCTCTAAATACTATGGTAACATCAAGGGTGATAACGATTGTGTAGAAACTTTGAGTTGGTACAAATAAACTTATTTTAATTTCATTGAAGAATGTTTTGCTTTACCTTACAATCTTTAATTTTCCTAAACATAATTTCTATAATCACTCTAAATTCTAAATATGTATTATCTGGCAAATTCGGTGAAATTATCTCCGTCTAAAGCATACTTATGTAATGTGTGTTGTAATTTGATTGTTTTCATTCTAGGTCAACATTATTATCTAAATTGAAAATATGTATCCTCCAAACTATTTCCCAATTGACACTATTATATTTTTCACCAGAGACTAAGCCGACATCAACAATTCTGTTACTTTATTTAATTTATATCTCGAGGTCAACTATATCGACACGTGCGTGATAGTACCCACGTTTAATGCGAATTAGATTAAGATGTGTATTGATAATATTTACGCATAAAATTTCATTGTTTAGCCATAGGTTGGTCTAATCATTGAGTTCATAATAATAGTCTAGGCGATAGGTAGTTTTGAATGGAAAAGATTAAACAGTATATTTATTTTTTTAATTGTTAGATATGGGAGTCACGAAAAACATATCAAACATTCTACCATCCCTGATGAACGCGCAACCCACTAAAAATGCAAATTAGGTAGAAGTTGGTTTTTGTGCGATCACTCCTTTTTTCTTTGTCATACGATAAATATAGCGTTGTATAAGTGTACTATGCACGCACTTGGCATTATGCAAGTTGAATTTGTAAATATATGTTTCGGCCTTTTCGGGCATCATTAGCTTTTTAAAAAATATAAAAGTCTTTTGATTCCAAATATGTTTGCTTTTGTACTTTTTTTTGGAAAAAGAGCAATCGAGGTGAGTTATTATTCATCAAAAGCTAACTGGACACGCCCAATTGTTTTAAGGTACAGAAACAAATTTCATATGAAAGTTTTTTTTGCCTCGAGATTTTTAATTTCAGTTATTACAAAAAAAATTGTACGACGAAGTGTTTTTGGAAAACTCGATTTTGGTGATGTCGCGTGGGATTACAGGTAAAGTTACGACTTTATTTTTTTGGGAAACTCAAAGTCATCCAAACGCAAGGAAAAACAGATATATTGGGCAAAATCTATATATTATATTTTTGGCAAGTTCGTGAAAGAGTTGTACTGCACCCATTTACACGTTTTTTTTTTAAATGATCGTCTGGTTACCGAGATTTTTCAACACTATTTTTTGTATTGTTTTATTGCGTATTTTTTTCTATTTCGATCGGTAATACCGTATGTACATAAAAAACGTACCGTCTGAGAGTAGTGACTACCTGTTGAACTCTAATCCGCAATATGTTTATTTCTATCTCACCCCGAAGACCTGCCAGTTTGACAGCTATAGATTTTTATTGAACAAAATAAAAATTTTTGTTTTATTTAAGGAAATTTCTCATCCGAAAAAGGTGCAAGAATAATAAGCGTTTGGGACATTTGCTTACAATTTTTTTAAAAAGCTGATTGTAATGATTTTTCCCCTTATTAATAAGACATAATTGATTTTCATATCGAAAATTCTCTATTATTTTATCTAATAATACGTAAATAAGCATTTCTCAAAAATACCAATAAGAACAAGAAAGACATAGAGAAACATGTACAAAGCAAAAAGGCAAAGCAGTGTTGATCTCCTTGCCGTCAAAGCAGCGATAAGTTCTGTCAGGTTCTGTGATATTTAAGTGTGTTTACATTGAAGGTTTTGTGTGAAAACTCACTTATATATTTGGTTCCTGTAAGTAGATATCTCTAGTATTGAATGCTTTTATGACATGAGGTATCTGTGTTGATGCAGAGAAAACCTCTGTACCTCATTGAGAGACTACAGGCGCCGTTCTCTCAAGCTGTGTTCGTAAGTTGAGAGGTCTTACAATGGCTGTTTGAGTTGACACGACAGGTAACTTGGTGAGGTCTAATTTTTAACTAGTGTTGTTATCAATCAATCAGTTATTATTAAAGCTTAATCCAAAAATGGACATGAGTAAACTCTGTGTATATAAAATTAGGCAGAATAGTAATTGTGTGTTTTCTTTCATGTTTTCCTAATCTCATTTACTGACAATATGCAGCGTGAATTGCATTACCAGAGACCCATGATTGGAATATCCGGGTAAGTTAAAATGCTATATGATATATCTACGAAACCAGTGACTGCGTAGGCGGTTGCGAGCTAACTCGCATTTTTCGAAGTGCGCACATAGCTCTACGGATTCATAATAGCAAATAAACTGTCATGAGAATCTGGCTTTGTTTATATTACTATATTTGCTATATAGTGAAAATTGTAACAAGTTCAAAATTAGAAAAGGTAATTTAAAAAAGCCATGATAGTTAGGTTTACACCAATCGTTAAATATAATAAATTAAATATGGTGTTATACAAGATGTGTTAAAATCTAATGATATAACTTATGGATTAAAAAGTGAATTAAATGATATGGATCGTTTTATGTATAATAGAGCAAACAGTATTTTAGCTTATAAAAATAAAAATTTATTTGGATTAGTTAAATATTTAAAAATTAATGTACAAATACAAGGAAGAAATAATTCAGTAATTGTATGAGATAATAGAAAAAGAATAAAAAATGGTAATGGATTAGGTTTTGCTTATTCAGCTAGATATAAAATAGGTAAAAATTTTACCGTTTCTGGAGCATACTTTAAATCATTAAGAACAACAAACAATTAAGAAAATACAAAAAAATATTATAAACAATTTAAAAACAAGCAAAACAAATATTAATTAAGGGCTCACTTATAAATAAAAACAAAAAAATCGCTGAAAACCCAAGTAAAACAATAAATAATAACATTAAATAACATATATGTATCTAGGGTGGAAGTTACATTTCTAAACATTTTTTATTAGGAAACTTTAAGTTTTTCTATATGCTATTAAATATTTACAGATTTTTTACGTTATTTTGTATATCTTGGGTTAAGTTATTATATATTATATATTATTATTATATATTGGCGGAACGTATCAGATGATGATATGGTTTTCAGAAAGTGTTTGAAATTGATTTGTAATGAATAATGAGGACGGTGTTGAAATATTCGATGCAGGGGCAGGAGTTACAGTTACAACACAACAAAAAAAAAGAGAATGCTCCCTTCTAAAATCTAAAAACCATTTTCACTCCAGTGTAACAATCTCTACAGTACCATGCCATACACCAGTTGAGAATAAAATAAAACAAAATTGACCTCAAATCACTCAGTTAGTCTGCTTCTATTTTCTTAACATGAGGCCATTATCGACATAGTCGAATGCCTTGGACAGGTCACCGCATGACAGGTTGATCTCTCGTTCAATTATGCCGTAATGATCTTGGTTATTAACATGGAGCATCCTTTTTTAAATCCAGTTAATTGTTTGTTTAATAAATTGGTAGCTTAAAAAAAACTTTCTTTTTCTTTTTATGGGACTATCAAAATAGTCAACATCAGGAAAAACTTTAGGGCCTGCAGATATTATGTTGACAAAGCATTACCAGAAACAATATTTTCTAACCTAAAATAAAGAAGAAAACTATAAATTAGTAAAATATGACACATCACAAGTAATTATAAATAATATACTTAAATTTAAATCCATGCACTATAATCTTGTCATCAAGAAGAATTCTTTATACAAACGAAATTAATGTAGGTCATAGTTTTTTTAGACATTAGACATTAGGTCTTAGTATTAATCTAAAAATAATAATCAAATATTTATTTAGCTTCTGTTTGTTAAATACTGCCTTCTTTTAGAGTACTTTAACATTTCACTGAAACCCCAGTCATCTTAAAGATCTGTTATTGCTTTTATGGTTGTTCCTAGACTCTAGTCATTGGGGGAGGGGCTTGGAGAAAAAAAACCAACTAACTAAAAAAAGGTTCTCGCTTTTTTATTGGTATTAATGTAATGTAACGGTGTCTTGAAATGTGTCAACTAATAGCCAATTCACCTACAACTTGGCCAACTAACTAGGATCATGTTTGTTCAAAAATTAAAACCCTATACATTAAATAATGTTCTACATCAACATATAATTAATATTGTCACCAAACATTAAACCCAGTATTCAATAAAAAGGTTTAAGAGTTAGACCAGGTCTAGTTACCATCGTACTTAAAACTCTTAGTTCGCCAGTTATGTTTCGCTGATGTCACTGTCATTTTGTAATTGTGACATTTAGTAAAAGTATTTGTTCACTTGTTAAAAATGTCATCTTAAGCCTATAATTGTCGAGTCAGACCTGGTCTAAATTTAAACCTCTACCCCCGTATTCACTAAAAAGGTTATATTCACTAAAAAGGTTAGACTTAGACCGATAGTTGTTAAAACTCTTAGTTCTTTAAACTCTTAGTTCGCTAGTTACGTTTCGCTTATGTCACTGTCAGTTTGTAACTGTTACATTTTGAAAAATTATTTGTGTAATCGTTAAAAATTTAATCTTGAACCTATCACTGTCAAGTTAGATCTGGTCTAAATTTAAACCTCTTTAGTGAATACGGGTACTAGTGAATACAGGTGTAGGTGTTTGGATTAGTAATTATTTGATTAGTTAGGTAAGATTAGGTGTCTAGACTTCAATTACATGTCCTATGTAATTGAAGCGTAACGAGATATTGAAAACTTATACCAATTTGACACATTCTAAGCCCAACAACTATAGCATCACATTGACATCACTGTATAGGTACCTCTCGAAAGCTTTTGCCGTACTTTAAATAAATCCGTCATTTAAATACATATTTATTTTCAATTTTTACAAAATGTATTTTTCCTTCCGACATTCAAATATAAAATTATTTACCTGTTTTTAGTTCAGTAGCAATCGAAGTGCATGTATAGACAAAACAGTCATAGCTTCGTATCCCATCATAATTTTTTAAAATTTATTACAATTTTTGTTTAAACAGGTAATACTCAAAAACCAATAAATCGATTTCGATATTTCTCATCATCTGAGGTGTCATTTGAGTTTTAAAACTGTAGGTTGGATTCTGCTCACTCCTTGACTAAAATGTCGGAGCTCCACGTCCCCTTACTACTATCTTCTGTATTTTAAATGTATTTTTTGTATTTTTCCCCATTTCTTAAACTTGGAGAGATTCCTATTAAATCTTTTTAAACAGGGACCATGTATACAGGCTTTTTCTAAATGTCGACTAAATATTAAAGGAGGTGATTTCTTGCATAATTTTATTAAAAAAAGATTTATAAATATATGTCCGTCAAGGACCTATTTTTTAACCGACTTCAGAAAAAGGAGGAGGTCCTCAATTCGACCGGTATGTATTTTTTTGAGTCAAGCGTCAAATTGTAAAAGACTCTGGTGGTCCCATATATTTTGATTTGAAATCCGTTCACCTGTTTTTTTTTGTAATGATAATATTTTAAAAACCACAGGGCGATAAGGGCAGCGAGTTTTATAATTAAATTTAAATTTCTTTTAAATATCCTTTTCAAACTAAAGCATTGAGGTGTGTAGTATACATACAACCATATTCGCTAAACGACATCTCTTTTGCTATCCCGTTATGTAATTTTATTAATTCAAGTCTTGAGTTTAAATTTTCAAGTTAATAAATTAGTATTTGGTGACTACGATTTAAATTGGTAAAATATTAATATTATTATCGTTATCATAATAGTTAATGAAGTAGTGATTATGGTTAACTCACAAGACATAGCTGTCAAAAATAGTTTATTTTTATTTATTTTTCATAACTATTTATGATAAAATCTAATTTTAATAGTGTCGTTTACTTCTTTATTTGTCACTTCTTGTATTATGTTATATACAATTGGATATACATATACTACAAATTATAATATTTTAAAAAAAATCGCTGTTCAAAATAATATTTTATTTATTCCTTAAAATATTTTGAAGTAAAAAGTAATGACTAATTTGTAATAATAAATATAAAAACTATATATATATATATATATATATATATACCGATATATATATATATATATATATATATATATATATATATATATATATATATATATATATATATATATATATACATATATAATATAAAAAATATTTTCTCTCAAGGGGCTCAACATTTATTTTTTAAAAACGACATACTGAAATTGTAATATGATAAAATCGCATAAATTAATTATATATATATATATATATATATATATATATATATATATATATATATATATATATATATATATATATATATATATATATATATATATATATATATATATATATATATATATAAATTGTGTTCCATATAATTTTTATAATTCATTTTTGTTCGATATTGGTGCACTATATATATAAAGCAACCATATATGACATATCGTTGTCGTGAAAAACCGATAATTGTCAACAACGTTTCTTGGGCTCAGATGGTCTTAATATATCCAAATACATTTTATTTTTTAAAAATGTATATTACCTGCTCCTGCAAATTAAGTTAATATGAACCTCCACCGTGCTTTACCGTAGCTTTAATATTTTGCAGTTTTAGTTCTTGTTTAAGTTTATTTTTGTTTCATTTCTTGGTTCCAAAAGTTAAAGTCCTTATTAATATGTATATTTAGATAACAATAGATATTTAATTAAATTATATGATTATTTTAATTGTCTTTCTACCTCAGCACACAATTTTTTGAATGATGCAAATTAAAAATAACACAATCATATGTTGAAGTTGATGAACATTTATTTGTCATTTTTGCAATTTAATTTAATTTAAAATTAAATTTCTTTCATCAATTGTAAAACATTTCGTTTCAAAAAACTGTTAAACTAATTGCAATAAAATGTTAAAGCAACGCCTACTTGCTAATGATACATTTTGACCTGTTTTGTTCCTATGCATCATTTAAGACATTTTATAATTTAATTAAATATTTGTTGTTATCTAAATATAATATAATTAATGCAAGAAATTAATTTATATGATTTTAAAAGACTCATATTAACTTAATTTCAGAATGTCGTGTTTAAAAAATAAATGTTGAGCCACTGAGAGAAATTAGTTTTTTAATATCGTTAATAAATGCTTAAAAATTAATAAAATAAAATACAACTTTAAGGCTATTTTTCTCAATAACGGTAAGGAATTGACCCTATGTTATTCAAAAATTTTTTAATAAAAATGGTCCATACTAATCAGATGTTAAAATATTTGTAGTCAAACACCCTGTACAAACGTTTTTTTAATTATCCAAAGAATCATCTTTGGTATTTACTCGACATTTAGTAATACCGTGTATAATAAATTAATACCTAAGACGTAGAAATATTAGTATTATTTTGTATTTAAAATACCTTTGAACATTTTTTCAGTTTTAAATTACAGACAAGTCTTGGAATAAAACAATGATATAAACAATCACATCTAATACAAATACAAATTAAAGTATATTCAACCGTCTGTTTTATCCAAAAATACTCGTTAATCAACAGGTTGTATAGCTTACGTCATATTTACATTGTTATTTGCTACGCTCCACGAATTTTGCAGGAGCTAGAGACGTAGTTAAATGTGTTTTCGTGTGTGTATAATTTGTTGTTATTATGTTGGCTCTTTATGCCTATTCATGCCATCCATCTGTTTTTTATTTTGAATGTTTGAATTGAAGAGAATGATTTTATTCTCCTGTATAGTGGGTCCTCCGAACGAAAAGTATAAATTTCAAAAAATTTGGAGTCAAAATTTAATATTTTATAAACTTGGCTTGCTTGATTAAAAACATATTCTGTCATAACTTATAGCTTGAAAATTCAAATAATAAACTTTGACAAGAGTCATGAATTTATTTTTTGTATAGGTCAAGTACCGTTTTGGGAGATATCGCAAAATATTATTAGAAAAAGTTTTTCAAAATAAGAAACCGGAACCAAATACATGACAAAATTAAAGACAATCAGATTACTTTGATTCCTTGTTTTTTTTTGCTGATTAAGAATACAAGTTGAATAGGTAACTAATAGCAAATCGAAATATTATAACACTACTTACCGATTGACTTCAAATTTGGTCAAAATTAACATGGTGATATTATTTTGCAAAAATATGGTGGAACAAAATAGAAGCCTAGTGAAATTGACTAAACTCATTCTGTCGGAATAGCATTGTCTTTGTTATTTTGGTTTTCAAACGTATCTAATGGTAACTGTTTCCAATCGAGTTTAAGTGCAAACTAACCCTATAAAGTTATGGGCTTATATACTGCTTACCTAAACCGTGACATTTTAGGAGGTCAGTTTTTATGAAAGCTGCTTCTATAAACTTTCATTTTCATCTGTGCTCCTCCCCAAGCAAAATTTTAGCCTCCAACCACTGCATCCCGTGTTGGTTTTTGAGTATAATTAAAATACTTCTTGACTCTTATACTAGGAGGACGTTTTCTCTCCCCCAGGATACAATTCACCACATTCACACTGGATTTGGCAAATACATTCTTTTTTCTTTTAGATATCTTTGGCTTATTTTTTGTCAGAAGGCTTCTTAACATGTTTCCCGATTTAAAAGCGGTTTTGATGTTGAAATCCCTATTTTCCGAATCTTTTCAGAGATTCCCTTAATGTAGGATATTGTAAAAAAATGGTGATGTTTCTGGTAAATCGGAATATGTCGTAGTATGATGATGATGATGATCATTTTGTAATTTTGATATTTTATTACTTATTATTCTTTCAGTTTCAATTTCTACCTCAATGTCCATCGTATTATTATTGTTACAGCTTTGTTGTAAAGCTTTCTTATGTTGCCCTCTTTTGTTGCTACATAATGGTTAGAACTCTGGTTTAGATATTGCCCAGTGTGAGGGGATTTATGTGCACTGTAGTTCTGATGCCCTCTGCAGATTGCTTACCGAGAACCTCAAGAAAAGGCAAAGAAAGGCATGGTAAATTTAATACATTATGCTATTTAAGTGATTGAAAAATCCTGTCAAATGATTGTTCTTTCCAGTCATCCATATACCTAAGTCAAAGTTTAAGCTTGATTTGAGCGTGTTTATTGTATGATCTTCAAACTGCTACATATAAATACTCGTATTGGCTACCACCCTAGGGATAGGTTGCGAGTAAAACCTATCTTTCATTTGAAACTCGGAGTTACGGAGACAGCATTCCAATAGTTCCATCACACCATCCAGAGGCAACATCGTTCGTTCATAGAGTGTTTCCTCAACTTTTTCCTAATTATGTCTAATGATTCACACATCGCAACACATACATAAAAAGTAACAAATCTGTCTTCTTTGCCTAATGTAATGATTTTAAGAATATTAACAAAATGGTGCGAATTTTGAAGAAATTAATTCGTCTTACCTTCTAAATTTTGAATGATATCTCACAAATTCTGTCTGAGAAGTAGGCACTATATTTCTTTAAAGTCACGTACACAATGCACTTGTGGAATCCTTCGGTAGTATTCTGTAGTTTCCTTTCGTCAAGACTTCATCTGGTATTCATAACTACTGTAACATTCCTTTTGTATGCAGGAAGAATCTTTTTAGAACTGTCTTTTTGAAGACGGTTAAGTGTAGTTTCTTCTTATTTGGATATATTAGTTATATATTTTATCCAGAACGGTCCTTATTCCGGAATCTATCTGCTTCAGGCTGAGGGATATTTATGGTTTCGACAACTGCCATTATTTTCAAAACTGGTCTGCGGTTTGATGCCACTGCCAAATTAAGACCCCTGCTTAACAACTGTTCTTCTGTCTCTGATAGCATTCTTTGGAATACGATGGTTATGGTCTTTCGAGCATCCCTTGTTGGTTCTCTTTGTCATGGTGACGGGATCGAAGCTTCTGAAATTTGGGTTGATATTTGACATGCAACTGTTCTCGTTTTCGAGGTCTTTTCGATTTTGTGAAAAATTGGCCCGTAATCGTCTTCTAAGACAAACATAGATGGGGAGCCCGACAAGGGCAGCACTTAGGCTCACTGGGGCCCATTGTGCTATTCCCCCAAGTAGGCGTGTCAGGCCAAGAGCCCACTCCTTTTTAGAAAGGAAAGGACCCTTTCAGGTCGCGCACGTCCCACAAGCTCGGGTTCCACATAGGTGTCACCCAAGCAAAGCAGTCTGGCGTTGACTAATCGTCTTCTAAGGTCAACTTCTTGATTTCTTCATCTTGTCATCGATTCGATCTCTACAATAGATTTCTTGCACCGGTGGTAACTTATTTGTGAGCGTGTTAGTGCTTTGCTGGTATTATCTAAAATACGTCTTACTCTATTTCCTAGAAGTGGCTCTTTAAGTTTAAATCATACTGGAATTAAATTGTCATGTCATTGTGGACTTCACACAAAAAAGAAATGTGGGTCATTTCTTTGATCAACTTTATTCTTGTTTTCTCGTAGTTTGAAGGTAGTAGAATATTCACTAATGAATGGTAAGTATCTCTAATTGTTTTCAAGTGTAAACGAAATACTAACTTTAAAGCTATCATATACTCTAGCTACATACAAGTCATGTGCGGTTATTCGAGAAGTCTCCTCCCCCCTACTTACCTGAACCGTGAAATTTTAGGAGATCAGTTAGAGGTAGAATCGGCTTCCATATGTTTAAAATATCGAGGCTAAGCTTACTGAAAATACCTTAATTCCTGTTTATGAAAGCTGCTTCTATAAACTTTTGTTTTCGCCAGTTCTGCTCCTTATCCAGAATTTTAGCCTCCAACTACTGCATTCGGTGTTGGTTTAACCAGACGTATCCGCCATGTCCGATTTTGATAACTCTTCCTTTTGAGCATGATTAATATGCTCCCTAACTCTTATACTAAAATGGCGTTTTGTCTCTCCCATGTACGATTCACCATATTCACCCTGGATTTGATAAAGGAATTCTTTTTTTTGTCGATTTCCTTTGGTTTAGTTTTTGTCAGAAGCCTTCTTAATGTATTTCCCAATTTAAAAGCAGTTTTGATGAAATCCCTGGCTTTTCTTCGAATGTTTTCAGTGTAGCGAATACCCACTCATACTGGCAAATATCTCAACCACGGTTCTAACCATTCATTAACAATAAAAGAGGGCCTCATAAGAACGCCTTATAACAGAGCTGTAATAACTTCTAATAATACGATGAACCTTGAGACAGGAATTGAAACGTGAAAAACATTAAGAGGCCTTCTGACAAAAACTAAGCCAAAGGATATTGACAAGAAAAAAGAACACATGGCGGCCTAATAAAATGTTTAAAACATTAGCCTGAAAGAACTACTTATTAGATTAATTTGAAGTGCAAGAATTGGGTGTATTATAGAGATTAACTTGTAAAATTTTGGTACGAATTCAAGATGATGGAACAAAATGACGACCAAATAAAATGTATAAAAAACTCCACATTCGATGGTACGTTGACGTATCGGAAGAACAAAGGAAGATTCATTTTTGAAATTATATGGGCTGATATATGAAACTGCTATCTATGATTAAAAAATTTATTGTGGCGGTTCTATTTGTAATTTGTAGCAACTTTGGAATTTTAAATAAAATGCCCTGTATATTACTCTATTTTTAGGTTCCACGTTAGATTTTACTAAGTTCATTCTATACCTATCTACTATTACTACTACTACCAATTGCTATACTATTCAGAACTTTATTATTTTTGGTCTAAAATTGTGCCATATCTAGTTTTAATACTAGTCGGTTTTGACTACTTTTATTGAGCTGGAACCTGCTTTGGAAATTGCAATTGTAATTGTAAGAACCAGGATTAGGAATTGTGCAAGGTCATTGTGCATAAAATCAACACTCCCATTTTTTAACATAAAATTCGGGATAGACATTTGGATATTTTTTTTTCTGATAAAATTGAAAGTGTGTTTTAAAAATCAATTTGGCTTTTGATGGGAGTGGTCCGACTAAAAAAGTGTTTTATTTAAAAATACTTTTTTTTTGTGACAGTGTTTGCAGATCTATTTGCAATTTGTAGCATTTTAAATGTATATTACTCTAATTTTAGATTCCACGTTAGAGTTGGTGTAAGTTTTACTAAGCCCATTCTATACCAATTTACTACTACAACAAATTGTCATACTATTCAGTAAAGAAATCATGGTTCTTGGGATTAGAGCGTGTCAAATTGGAATTATTGTCCGACATTTCTCCTTCGATGTCACGAGGCATCTTCAGGGATCTTTACTTCATGAGATGAGAACACTGAATGATCTCGGAGAGATTTAGGAGAGCTTTGATAGCCGACTTGCGCTTGCCGAACCGTGACCCTATGTTAAGATCAGTTTCCACGTGCGATCTAGACCGTAACCCGTATCTCTATTGAATTTTTTTATTTGTTTAAAAATTTCAACAGATTCCGTAATTTTTCGTTTATAAAATCCTAGAACCGACGCTAGAACCTTAGTTTCCAATACATTTATAATAAGGCCAGTGATAAGCTGGTGTTCAGCTACAGCAGATTGAACAATTTGTTTCTTTTTAATACATCATTCATGTTACTTAAGTCTAGGTGATATTGAGTGTCTTGTTTCTCCCACATACACTTCTCCACATGAGCAAGGAATTTTATATACTCCTTCTGTTTGAAAAGGTACAATATCTTTCGAGGATCGCAAGCATTGTCCAGTCTTCTTATGTGTGTTGATGATTATACATATGTTAAACCGCCGAAATAATCGTCCTATTTTGTCTGTAGTGCCATGTATGTAGGGAAGAACAACACTACCTAATGGTGGCTCCTTGTCATTCTTCTTTCGCGGAGTTGGATTACTATATCTGTTAATTGGACGTGTAATTTCAGTGCAATAGCCATTCCCTCTTAGAGCTTCGGTCAGTTTCGATGTTTTCGACGTTAGAGAATCTTGATTAGAAATCGAAATGGTTCTAAATACTAATGAGTTAGTAACAGTTTTCTTTTGTGCTGGCTGGTGGTGGGAATTTGCATTTAAGTATCTATTTGTATGCATCGGTTTTCTATACACAGAATGTTCTAATGTACCATTTGTCTTCCCTTGGACGCATACATCTATAAAGGGAATCTTTCCATTAGATTCCATTTCCATTGTGAACTTGATATTATGATGTTGTTGATTAAGGTGGTCTAGAAATATGAGGAGTTTACAAAAGTATCATCTACATAACTGAACTAGTGTTTTGGTTTTAGTGGAGCGGTCTAATATCTTCAGAGGCTCCCGTAAAGATATTTGCTACCACAGGTGATAAGATAATGAAGCTTGCTCATAAAAAGTTCCTTGAAAAATGAAATAAGTAGGTCTATTAGGTTCTTATCAAGATTATTATGATCCAATATGTCTGTTATAATGAAAATTGAGTCATTGACAGGAACATGTGTGTTATAGTTTTTGTGTATAGTGATTCTACGTCGAAACTGACCAAAATATCTTCGGGATCCAACTGGATTGCCTTAAGTTTTTCCACGAAATGTACAAAGCTTTTTTATAAAAGAATCTGTTTTCCGGTAAATGTATTAAGCAAACTTGAAAGATATTTACCTAGTTTGTATGTGGGCGAGTCTATTGCACTGACGATTGGTCGAAGTGGTACATTGTTCTTGTGTATCTTGGGAAGACCGTAGAACCTGGGAATCTTGGAGCTGCTTGGTTTTAAGCTTCTATTCTATGTTATACAATTCAATACCTTATTATTTTTGGTCTAAACTGTTTAATCGAAGGCCTTACATGTTCAATGCCATATCTATTTGATCTTAATACTAATCGATTTTGACCTCAATTTTGACTACTTTTATTGGGCTGGAACCTGCTTTTGGAATTGCTCCTTAACTATCAGAACCAGGATTAGGAAGTGTGGAGGGTCGTTCAGCATAAAATGAACCCTACCCTTTTTAACTTAAAATTCAAGATACCCATTTGGATATTTTTCTTCTGAGGAATTTTATGAAATAACCTATATTTGAATACATATAAAACAAGTTTTCCCTGTTCCAAATATACAGGGTGGCCCAACGAAAAGGTCCCACCCTTATTTATGACTTTCCTGGTATATTTTGGGAAAAACGCTTGGACACGTCAATTTTGATTTTTAGGGGGACGTCTTTTCATGTATGATTGTATAATACAGGGTGTTCCAAAAATAAGATATCGCATTACACTTGACATTTTTAAATGGAAACCCCCAATTTTTTTTCTATTTCTGGATTCTCCAGGAAGTTTTTAGTAACTTTTGTATAATAGAGTTTATACCTATCTTCAACCATTTTGAAGTTTTTTAAATTTTTTTTATAAAATTCGCCTCATTTAATTTAGTACTGATAATTAATCACCGATACCAGCAAGAAATTTAGCATCCGTCAATGTCATCGTAAATCATAGAACAACTTTATCTTTGATTTGAAATCGTTAAGTTGCCTAGTTCTATTATAATATTTTGCAATGATTTATTCAATTCAAGAAAGGGTCGAAATAACGAAACTGTATTATCAAAACGGAAGCATTGCAAGAGCTACCGCCCGGTTGTTTAATGCGTTACATCCAGACAAAAATATTAACCATAAGTATGTGGCTAAATTAATAAGAAAATTTGAAGCAACTGGATCTGTATCTAATATTCGCCGGAATCAGGAAAATCGTCCAAGTAGAAATGAAGCCAGAGAAATAGCAGTTTTGGGACACGTGGCTCTTGACAACACCCAAAGTACTCGTGGTCTGGCTACTTCTTCAGGATTTACACGCTCAACAGTGCAAAGAATTTTGAAATCCTATAAATTTCACCCGTACAAAACTAAACTTGTCCATGAGCTTAATGAAGACGATTATGATAGAAGGTTGGAGTTTTGCGAATTAATGACACAACGTTTGAACAATAACCCAAATTTGTTATTTAACATTTGTTTTTCGGATGAATGTACCTTCTATTTACATGGTGCTGTAAATAGACATAATTGTCGATATTGGAGCGACTCGAATCCACATTTGTTTCGAGAGGTACATTCGCAATACCCACAAAAAATTAATGTCTGGGCCGGCATTTTCGGAAATCATATTGTAGGACCTTTCTTTATTCCTGGAAACTTGACGGGGGAGTTGTACTTGGACATGTTGGAAAATACAATAGAGCCACGAATAACCGAAATAATAGAAAATGAGGTTAATTATAATGAAAATTTTCTTCATTTCCAACAAGATGGTGCACCACCGCACTATGTAGCTCCAGTACGACAGTTTTTGGACACCCATTTCCCAAATCAGTGGATCGGACGGCGCGGCCCCATTGAGTGGCCACCAAGGTCTCCGGACTTGAGTCCTTTAGATTACTTTCTTTGGGGACATATAAAAAGTAAGGTTTTTAGTACGAAGCCAGACTCCATCCAAGATCTTCGGGAGCGGATCACGGCGGAATGCAGACAAATAACTCCAGAAATGTGTGAAAATGTTAGGAATAGATTTGAGCAAAATATTTATTATTGCATGGTGGTAAACGGACACCACTTTCAACATTTATTACCACATTGACTTTTTGACACATTGTAGCTAAGTAACTAATTTTTGTTTAAATTTTAATGTGAATGTAAAACTGTAAATGGTTTAGTGTTCCTGATTCCGGCGAATATTAGATACAGATCTAGTTGCTTCAAATTTTCTTATTAATTTAGCCACATACTTATGGTTAATATTTTTGACTGAATGTAACGTATTAAACAACCGGGCAGTAGCCCTTGCAATGTTTCCGTTTTGATAATAAAGTTTCGTTATTTTGACCCTTTCTTGAATTTAATTTATCAATACTTGATATTATTCAATTATTCAAATAACTTCAAAATGGTTGAAGATAGGTATAAACTCTATTATACAAAAGTTACTAAAAACTTCCTGGAGAATCCAAAAATAGAAAAAAAATTGGGGGTTTCCATTTAAAAATGTCAAGTGTAATGCGATATCTTATTTTTGGAACACCCTGTATTATACAATCATACATGAAAAGACGTCCCCCTAAAAATCAAAATTGACGTTTCCAAGCGTTTTTCCCAAAATATACCAGGAAAGTCATAAATAAGGGTGGGACCTTTTCGTTGGGCCACCCTGTATACAGTCTGTTTATATTAATTTTAGCCGTTTGTGACATATTGCAAATTGCACAATGGCCCCTAATGAGCTTTAGTACCTAATATATTTTTGCTAGAAATTAATGTGTATCTTTTTATATATAAACAAGTTCCATATATCAAAGGATTCATAAAAAGAAAAACATCGACGCTTGATGCTTTGATGCGTAAGATTGATGATATATTTTTGTATTTGTATAAGTGAAGTAAGAAATTTCTCTTGTTATGAATTTACTCTTTTATTAGGAATAGTGAAATTTTCAATTATTCAATCAATTCCTCACATAATTATTTAGTAACACATATATGCTGTCTTCAAATATTTTTATTGGGCGCCAATTTTTCACCATATTGGATTCGTACCTATAATTTACCAGTTTGTACCTATGTCTTCCTGGAATTTAGGGCATAATGTAGAATAAATTGAATAAGCACTTTTTACACTGATTTTTTAATACTAAAATTTTAAGTCATTAGAATTAGAAGATTTATTACGTTGATTTTTTGAACCTCTTATTTTGCCACTACTTTGTTTCGCTATCTTGAATTCGTACTACAATTTTACCATTTTAAATTTATGTCACTCTTAATGCTTGCACAAAATTTGAAGTCAATCTGATAAGTAGTTTTTTACGCTGATTTTTATTAAATTTTATTAAGCCGCCATTTTGTTTTGCTGTCTTGGATTCGTACCAAAATACTACCAGTTTATTCCTACGTAACTGTTGATTTTTCTGCAAAATTTAAGTTAAATTGAATAATTAGTTTTTAGTATTTTTTTAACATATTATTATTAGGCCGCTGTTTTTTTTCCGCCATATTGGATTATTGCCAAAATATTACCAGGTCATCTCCAAATAAACTTAATTTTTGAGCAAAATTTGAAGTCAATCAGGTAAGTAGATTTTTAGCTACTGCGCGAACTGATAGACAGACAGACAGACATACCTAGGGCATCTAGGGACGTTAAAACGGGAAGATATAAAACCTGCGAGGGTGATTTTTTTCACGTTACAATCATTTTATTTGGCCGTCATTTTGCTCTGCTATCTTGAGTTCGTTCCAGAGTTTTACCAGTTCATCTCTATACCACAATTAATTCTTGCTCAACATTTAAAATCAATCTATTAAGTAGTTTTTTAAAGCTGAATTTGTAAATGTTTTATTAAGCCGCCAATTGTTTCGCCATATTGAATTCGTCCCAAATTTCACTAGTTAACATAATATTTGATTTTTGTGCAAAATTCGAGGTAAATTGGATAAATAGCTTTTTAGTAATATTTTTTTATCATTTGACTAGGCCGCCATTTTGTTTCGCTATATTGGATTTTAACCAAAATGTTATCAGCTCATCCCCATGGGTCTTTAATTTATGATCAAAGTTTGAAAAGTCAATCGAATAAGTAGTTTTTTAGCTATGTCGTGAACAGACAGACAGACCGACGGAATCGAAAAAATATATTTTTCGCCATATAGGGTCCTTGAAACGAAATCATTTGAAAAAATCTCCGAGGGTGATCTTTTCACGCTTACAATAGTTTTACCAACGAAGTAAAAGTAAAATATTTTCAGTTGTTTTCTTAGGCGTTTCATACAAAGTTGAAAAAAACTTTTGTGATATCTGCTCTATCGATTTTTCGAACATTGATTTTTTATTCGTAGGTCATACGTAAGTTATAATTTTTCAGATTTGTGTATTTGTTGGAATTTTTAAAATTAATATTCTTTTATATTTAGTTTATATTTGACGTTCTTTTTTGCGTCCATAATAATTATCCGGACTAGCGCCTTAACTGATGATATAATAAAGCGAAGGTATGATATCGCGTATCGATCTGCTACGTCATCGCGTGATTAACGCTGTCATTGACCTTCGGCCATATGATTTCAATGCATTTTCAGTTGATGTTTAAAAGTGTTTGGGGGTTTCTGTGTCCTTTTTTGTGTTTAGTTAATTAAACAACAATAAATATGAGGTGCGCTGTGTTCGGCTGTGACGGGGATAATCAGGCAAAAATTTTTGATAGGAATATAAGGTTTTTTACTTTCCCTAAAGACAAAAAATGTTTACGTGAATGGACACGCTTGTGTAAACGCAAAGCTAAATTTAATACAAATTTGGCGCGGATATGCTCAAGGCAAGGCAAGGTAAATCTGGACGAAATAGTCGACATTTTTAATAAAAAAAGAGATTTCACCTAGAATAAGGCTATATTTTATTAAATTTTATTTGTCGATATAATTACATATAATATAGGAACAAATGGCAGCTTGTGCACATAAAGGTTAAACTTCTTTAGTGTGTGTTGTTTTATTCCCTCTCATACCTGAATTTTTTTTAATTAGACCTCCTCCCCTCAAATGGAACTTAGTTACGTCTCTGTACTTATCAAAAAACACGGATACAGTATTTTTTAGTTCTAAATTGAACTAAATATAAACATGTATAACAAAATAACAGTATAAAATTAAATACTGTCGGATTTTATACAACATTAACTCTTTCTTTAGGGTGTTTTTTTTGTATTTTTGTTAAATAAATATATAACTACATAGCATAAGTTTTTTATTTTAGTGAGATATATGACAATGTTTCATTCTTAATTGAAAAAAATGGCAATATAATGACTAAACGCTAGAAACGGCATGCATCTCCATAAGCAAATTAAAAATCTACGCACGCAATGACGTCACGGCGCGAACCGGACGCAATTGAGACCGTCTAGATATCATACCTTCCGTTTATTATATCATGGTCTTAACTAGCTCAGACCAGTAAAAAATGTTTATGTGTTTAAAAGCATCTTTTAATTTGGAAATGATATTTTTGGGTAAAAATATTAACAAAATTTACTCCAGAACAAGAAAAGTAAGCCGCTTTTTATTCATTTACTTTTAAGAATGCCAATGAACGAAGTATTTTATAGAATAAATTAAAATCTCCTCATTGTATACCGCGTACTACTCATATAGTTATGTTATATCATCGTCTGACCTTGTACTGAACATTTTTGGTCATTTCCTGCTTCTTTACCAATCCAATACTAGTTTTTAACGACGTTCTCATTTTTATTACTTTCATGGTTTGTTACCCCCGGTTCTGTGCCCCGGCATTGTTTACTTTGTTTAGTAAACTTACCTCGTCTCTAGCGGTTGAGGTCATATCGTAATATACTATCGCTAAAAACAAGAGAATGGTCTTGAATATACTAGTTATATTAAAATATATATTGGAGATTATACACTATCGAAAAATAACTATTTTTTTTATTCTTCAAATTTAGATTTTTAGCTTCTTATTCTGTCTTTGTGGCAATTAAAAAAAATCCTTGTGTGTTACTCTCTATATTTCTCTCCAAACATCTTAAACATCAGAAATGCGAGAAGGCACACAGATACAAATAAATACATTTTAAAGGCTGTTTCATTACTCAAGGCATATACATACAGGTTTAGTCAAGGTGCAGATGCCCATGTTGTAAACTATTTAAGTTAAAAAAAGTTCTTTACAAATTTATTACACAGATATTATTTAATGAACAGGGTGACTAAAAAATTTCAGACGCAAATTAATTGATGTTCTTGAAACAGGACCCTAAATATTCTTTCTATAACAGTTTTGAGTCCTACGAAAAACAACAATATTTAGTGCAACTTAGAGTACTTTCTCGGCTGGAGGCAATTAAAAACTTACAATCCTTGGATTTTGGTCATGTTGAGTTAGAACTACTTTCCGCCATTCCGTCTGCTACTATACGAGACATTATTAGGGATGCTGTATTTTTTGTAACTTGTGACATCTAACAACTAATTTTTACTTCCCTCGTAAAAGGGAAGTATTGTAATCGGGAAAAAATTTTAGATGCCGATGTCTGCCTATTCGCAGCATAGCTAAAAAGCTACGTACCCGATTGACTTCAAATTTATGTAGGTCATATGGGGATGACCTAGTAACATTTTGGTAAAAATCCAATATAGCGAAACAAAAATGACTAGTGAAATGTAAAAAAAATATTATTAAAAAACTACTTACCTAATTTATATAAAATTTTCCACAATCAAGAATTATGATTTCAAATTGTGTACCATAAATAATTGTGGTATAGGGATCAACTTAAATTGTGATTCAATTTCTAATTCAAAATGGCCCAACAAAATGGCGGTCAAATAAAATGTTTGTAATCGTGAAAAAAAATCACCCTCTCA